>WNGS01033470.1:15657660-15689453 GCA_020271785.1 Procambarus virginalis | reverse complement strand
TACTCATTTTATTATATAAATATATCACACTACACACTATTGAATAATATTATAGCAAAAAAACCTACGAAAAATCAATCAGAGACATTGAAATAATTAGGTATTATCTCTTGTGGCAACTCCGGCCTGACAGCTGGCGAGCAAAGACCATTTGGGACGCACGCTGAGTCAGCGCCTGTTTTTTGCCAGACTTCCCCACCCTATAGCGGGCAATATATGCCACTTACGATTTTTTTATTATTTTTCCCATGATCAGTGACACAATTAACAGGTTAGGAAGATATTTTTTATTTTTTATTTTTTTTTTGTATGCGCCTGTGGGTGTCAAATGGTATATAGCCATGCGCCATTAACCCTTAACATGCTCGGGGTTTAATATCCTGTCATCCCCACAGGCGCATGTCATTTGAAAAAAAAAAATTATTTTTTTTCCTAACCTGTTATTGTGTTCACTGATCACGGGAAAAATAATAAAAAATCGTAAGTGCCAATATTGCCCGCTATAGGGCGGGGAAGTCTGGTGGAAAATTATAGGGGCTGACTCAGCATGCGTCCCAGGCGGTCTGTTGCTCGCCAGCTGTCAGGCCGGAGTTGTCACAAAGAGATAATTACCTAATTATTTCTATGTCTCTGATTGATTTTTCATAGTTTTTTTGCTGTAATATTATTCAATAGTGTGTAGTTTGATATATTTATATAATAAAATGAGTGAATCATTGCTGTACTCAAAAATATGGTGTGCATATTGTTGATTCAGTTATGTTCATCAATCAGTGAACAAACACTTTGTCGGTTATTACACTATAAGCACAGGTTATATATAAGTTCTGCATGTTTTGTTCACTATAACGAACCACTAAGTAGCTATTATGAGTCAAAAAGTAACGAGGAGTGACGCCGTGTACCAGCCAGCCACTCACGCCCTCCCTCAAGTCATCTGACTCGCCACATTCTCCTCCCACAATACTGTTTTTGCTATAATTCACTATATACAGACGTTATATATAAGTATCTACATGTTTTGTTCACCATAACTGTACATCTAAGCTTGTATGCTGAGTAAATGCACAAAGACATAGGACCTAACACAGTCAGCTGATGGCTGCCACCCTCAAGGCCAGATGCACTAATATTTCTCCTCCAACAATACTGTGTGGTGTTATTACGCTATATACACACATTATAAATAAATATCTACTGTTTTATTCACCATACTTGTACAAATAAACTGGTATGGTGCCAAAGACCATCGTGGTAACCAGTAAACAACACCGTCGTCTGCACGGTGGCGTCGTGCAGACGACGCCACCGCCCTCACCAAAATGGCGGCTCAAACTTCTCTTGCTGTTATACCCTCTAAACACACTTATATATAAGTATCTACATTTGTGTTCACTATAGCGAACCACTAAGCTGGTATGCTGAGTGCAGTCAATAAAAGGTGGCCACACACAGTCAGAAAATATCGCCACCACCCTCCCTCCCACAGCATTACTCCTCCCTCCATGGCGCACAGCGCTAAATATCATCGCAATCCTGCTATTATCAGAACCCTGGTCAGTTATACACAGTCAGGGGTCTTCTGTAATATATCATAGCTACATAATAGCATGAACAAGTATATTTTGGCATTTTTAGGCAATGCTGTGGTCACAAGCTGAACAGCATTGCTGTTAGCTCATGTTGCGTGCGTCAGGCTTGGTTGCTCACTCAATACTGAGGCCAATAACACCCGGAGTTTGGCCCACGATTTTTTAAAAAAAAAACCAGCGTTGAATGTAATGAAACGCCATTTTCTGGGTGAGTCCCGGAGGCTCCCCGGAGCTATCCCAGGCTGATATGCTAATGTCAGACTTTGGCATCAGTCATGTGTATGGAGTTCTTAGGCCTACCGGGGACCACGGCCAGAACCGGGCCCCCTCAGAGAGGCAAGGGGAGCAATGGCCTATAGAAGCCCCCGTGTGATTGGAAGCATTCTATGTCTGCCATCGACCGGGACAGGCACCCAGAAAGGTAAGCGCCCCAAAACAAACCCTATTCTGGTTAAAATTGCTACCAAAAGTCGAACTAGTGGATAGAACTCCCCAACAGAAAACAAGCAAACTAGTATGACGTCACACGTCACCGCGCCGCTGTCTGCGCAGCTCCCCCTCCCCGGGAGGGGGAAGGGGGAGCCCCAGACCTCACACGCCGGCTATCCACCCATCAGTTCTGAGGCTGGATGTCAAGACACGCGAAAAACCGCCGACCGGAGGGAGGGAGGGTTGCCGGGGAGCCTCCGGGACTCACCCAGAAAATGGCGTTTCATTACATTCAACGCTGGTTTTCTGGGGGGAGCCCCGTCGGCTCCCCGGAGCTAACTACCCACAGAGGAAGATCAAAAGGGACGGAACCGGGAGGCGGACACCACGCACCCCTCCCCTGGAAGCGAGACAACCGGCAGCAATGCCAACCCAAGGCGCCACAGCCCCGGACAGTCCCGGAAACAACACAACAACGAGCAGCAAGGCCCTCGAACGAACACCAAAGATCCATGCCCGAAAGACTGCGAGAACACGTCATCCAAACGGCAGCGAGAGCAGCAAAGCCACGAACGCCACGGACAGGAGGGAAGAACACAGGCAGCCGAGCCGCAAGAACACGGCTGACAACCCGGGACACCAGCACAGGCGAACCAGGAAGAACAGAACCGGATCAACGCAAAATGCGCTCCGGACACAGACGCCGTGGCACACAACCGCGGAGACCAGGATGGTGCAAGCGGCGCACGAACAGGCCGGAGGTGAAACGACGCACAAGACAGCTTACTAACGGTGTAGAAGCAACACCAAGACCGAAAGCAAGCCAAAGCGGCCCCGCCAGCGCCGCACAAAAAGAGAGAGGCGACAGTATGCGGCACGACGACGGCCCCCAACCCCCACCAAAAACCAAGCCGACGGTAACAAGAGTAACCACCTAAGAAGGGACAGGAAAAGGAAGGACCGCCAAAACACCCCATACTGCCGCCAAGAGAAACACGCAGGTGGGACACCGACCACCAGCTGGAGGCGAGACCATGAGGCAGACGGAAGCAGCCCCAATAAGGCCCCTCCGAGCCCAGGAAAAGGCGGAGCCGCAAGAGGATCTCGGGCGCGACCACCGAACTCAGGTGGCACAAGGAGATGGAACGTCTGCCGAACAGAAAAACTCCAAGCAAGCAAACCCGCCAGGAGTTCAGAAATGACAGGTCCGACGCGGGACATCGCCAGACCCCGAAAAAACCAATTGGCAGGGCAAGCAAGGAAACCCAAGAAGGCGGACGGGTTGCCGCCAGAACTGGACCCAAACCAAGAGGTACGAGCAACTGCAACAGACCGATACAAAGAAGCACACCACAGGACACAGGCCGAAAAAAGCCCTAGAAGCCAAGGAACACACGCAGAACACCCCTGTGGCAGAGGAGGAAAACAAGGGAACGCACAAGCAAGGAAGTGGTGGAAACCGACCACGCCCCCCCCAACATAGCAGTAGGCAAAACAGACAAAAAGAGATGCCAGGAAAAACAACTGGGGTGAGGCAGGACGAAAGAGCAGAAACATAAACCCCAGGAATAAGGACACGCCACCGCGAAACACGGTACTAAAGCACACGCGCAGTAGTAGCAACAGGCACCACCGCAACATGCCACAGGTAAAGAGCAACGTGCTCCCGCAAAGGCAGAACGGAGCAGACAGACCCCAGACAGGGCCCACGGAGACACGAAAAAGGGGGGTTGATAAAGACAGGCTGTTTAACACAAGGGGCACACGCACTAGGGGACACAGGTGGAAACTGAGTGCCCAAATGAGCCACAGAGATATTAGAAAGAACTTTTTTAGTGTCAGAGTGGTTGACAAATGGAATGCATTAGGAAGCGATGTGGTGGAGGCTGACTCCAAACACAGTTTCAAGTGTAGATATGATAGAGCCCAATAGGCTCAGGAAACTGTACACCTGTTGATTGACGGTTGAGAGGCGGGACCAAAGAGCCAGAGCTCAACCCCGCAAGCACAACTAGGTGAGTACAACTAGGTGAGTACACGACAGAACCCAGCAGGCCCAGGAACCCGCATACCAGGCGACCGACGGCGGAGAAACCCCGCTCAAAATCGGCTGGATGGGGAACTAGGAGCTCATGTACACCCCAAGCCTGGCCCGAGGCCAGGCTAGACCGGCCAGGAGGAGGCCCACCAGGCAGCCGCATGGAGCGGCCTGCAGGCCCACAGACTCCTCACAACCAGGATGGCCATAACTAATTCGAAAGCAAGCAAGCGTGCCCCGGAAGTCCACGGACGGACCATAAGGGGCATAACTGGCAATCCCCCACAGTGTTCAGCGTTGTTATACCTATAATAGGTTAAGTAACAACTGTAATTACGAAACCATAAGATGCTTATGTTAACATGCTAAGTAGGTTAAGTAAGGTCGGTGTTTTCCATGAAGTTTTGAAAGGGAAACTATGATGCTTGTCACCCATGCACGTAACTAATAAGTCAATAATGACTTATTAAACTTGCGAGGACGGGGTGGTACAAGAGAGAACTGGAGAAGCACCTCCAAAGGATACCCGATCAAACCAGGCTGAGACTCGTACGTCAGGCAGCGAGCAGCCACGTCCAACAGCCAGGATGATCAGTCCAGGAGGCCTGGTCAACGACCGGGCCGCGGGGACGCTAAGCCCCGGAAGCACCTCAAGGAAAACCCCAAGGTAACGTACCAGCAAGAAGGCGTATGCTCGCAAGTAGGTCGTGTAACAACTGCAGACCTCAGATGGATATACAGTGTTCCCCGATGGTGCCTATAGCACCACTGCACTCCACTGGTACTATCCCGCAAGTACTACTACATAGGCGGGACCCAAACACCAGAGCGCAAAAACCTTGCAAGCACAGCCAGGAGCCCTACCAGGCGAGTACAGAACCAACACCACAACCCCCACCTCATAACACTAACAAAGGTGGAACCCCTTAATGACCCTAGCATGGGTTGGACATGCACAAGAGTGGGACAGGAAGGGGTGAAAAAGGGGGACAGACACTGGTGTGCGAACGGTCTCAGTCGTACAAAAGATACCCAAATAAAGACAGGTATATAACACCGCATCCAGCGCCCTGCCAAAAGATGCCAGACCGCAGAAAACTCACCTGGCGAACGGTGGCACGAAGTGACACGACTCAACCGAGCCCAGAAGAACCTGGGAGTACCGCCAGGTGAAGACGAAAAAGCCAGACCTGCAGGAGAGCAGGTGAGAGGCGAAGAAGGCGGCCCCCACCCATGACACAGGGAAAACCTCGGCGGCCTCCCCACAACTGGAACCCAGGACACCCCTGGAGCGAAGGGGCACATACCGCGGCAAGGGAGAAGAGCGAGAGGCGAAGCACTGGAGCAAAAAGGCGTCTAACACCAGCACCACACACCGCCCAGACCAAAACAAACTCCGCAGCGCACGACACGCTGGCCGAAAACGCGCAACCGGCCCTGCGGGAAGGCGGCAACCAGGACTACTGCATTAGAAAAGGAGCCAAGAGAGCAGGAATCATAAAACCGGCCAAAGAAGCGAAGACAGAGCCCAAAAAAGGCACACAGCCAGGCCACAAGCAAGCCAACAAGGCAACAAGTAGCCCAACAGGGCTACAAGTAGCCCAACAGGGCCACAAGTAGCCCAACAGGGCCACAAGTGGCCCAACGGCCCATAAGGAGCCCAAACCGGCCCAAAATGAGCCCAACAGGGCTACAAGGAGCCCAACCGGACTACAAAGAGCCCAAAACGGCGACAAGAACGAGGAGCCGACAGACGTTCCAATAACGCGGGAAGTAGCGAAAAACCTTCCCGTACCCTCGAGAACACGGAAGCCAAACCCAGTCCCGAAGGCACACAAAGGTGCAGGCGCACCCGAGACCAGTAGTCACATAGAACCCCCAAAACGGGGAAACATGACGAAAACACCGTCCCAACAAGGGGTGGGGGGAAACATCCACCCACAGGACGGAACCAACCGACTCAAAGGCCAAGGAACCGAGCCCGGGGAGGGGCTGACGCCCAAACAGCACGTACGGCGAGTGGGGAGGAAAACCCTACTCTGCGTAACCACAAGCCCCGCCTAGAGGGGGATAAAAACCCCCACGGGGACCAACGGGGCCAAGGCCCCCAAGTCAGCCCCTCCCCAGCCCCGGGAACCCACACGACAGGCCCCGGGGCCGAGCCGTCCCCCCAAAGCCCCGGCCGTACCAGAAAACCGGGGCAGCCGTGAAAACACGAAGGAAGGGAGCCCACTGGCAGACTCTTACAACACGGCTGGAGGAACAGGCTCAAATGCCCCCGTCACTACCCCGGAAGGGGATTTCCCCGAGACTGCCCGAGTCTCAACACCAACAAACCCCGCCCTGAACCTACAGACGGTAAGGAACCGGATGCAGGCAGGAAGGGGAATCCAGGGGAAAAACCAAGAACCAAAACGGGGCAGCCCCGGGGTTCCCGGGGAGTTACCACGAGAGCGTTGCCACCACCAAGGCTCAAGTGCAACGCCTCTGCTGCCCGCACCAGCTTAGCACAACTGGGTAACCGAGCCACAACGAGCAACAAACTCGCAGGACTCCGGGTCGAAGGTGTCACCGACCCCACAGGCAGCAGACGGAGGCAAAACAGAGTCACCCAGAGACAAGGGGTGAGCAACCCTCAAACTCGCTGGAAGCGAGGGGGGGGCTCTGGGGTCACATCCATCGGACCCACGCGCCCCCAGGGGTTTCCCAGGGTCCCGAGCGTTTACTATAAGAGGACTCGCGCTCAGGTAATCCCAGGCAGGGTACTGCTAACCGGCACCCAAAACTACCAAACAACTTTCTAAGAACTGAACCCCCGGGATGTGTACACTCACGGGGACCTAGCAGGGGGTGCCACCAGAAATACTCAGAACACAAGGGACACCAGGGGCAAGAACGAAGGCAGACCCCCCCACCAGGTAGATAAACAAAAAGAAAAAGAAAACCCCGCAAGAGGACAGCATACCCAAGCGGAACAGAGCCGGCCGCTATGATTGGGAAAAGACAAGCTGCACAGTACCCTGCGCCCCACCAGTGCAAAACTGCCCCTTACCCTAAGGCGACCAAGGGAGACAGAACACCCGAGCACACAAAGAGCGGCCGAAAACCAAGCAGTAAACGGCCTAGCAGGGGCAGACCCCAAGGAACTTGTGGAAGGTGGCCCCAAGTCCCAAGGGCAGTACTTACAGGGCACCTAGGGAAGGGAACCCTAGGCGCATGCAGCCCGAGTACTGGAGAATCACTCCCGGCTCACGCACCACCTAGAAAAACAGACACCACACTCTAGGTACAGTGCTGAAACAACCACTGGAGCCGGAGCACATAACCGGTGCCTATAGCATCAGCCGAAGAACTGATGGGTGGATAGCCGGCGTGTGAGGTCTGGGGCTCCCCCTTCCCCCTCCCGGGGAGGGGGGAGCTGCGCAGACAGCGGCGCGGTGACGTGTGACGTCATACTAGTTTGCTTGTTTTCTGTTGGGGAGTTCTATCCACTAGTTCGACTTTTGGTAGCAATTTTAACCAGAATAGGGGTTTGTTTTAGGGCGCTTACCTTTCTGGGTGCCTGTCCCGGTCGATGGCAGACATAGAATGCTTCCAATCACACGGGGGCTTCTATAGGCCATTGCTCCCCTTGCCTCTCTGAGGGGGCCCGGTTCTGGCCGTGGTCCCCGGTAGGCCTAAGAACTCCATACACATGACTGATGCCAAAGTCTGAAATTAGCATATCAGCCTGGGATAGCTCCGGGGAGCCGACGGGGCTCCCCCCAGAAAATGGCGTCTGTTTACAAGAGCCCTGATGAAGGTGTGGTGAACCCCATGTATCCGCGGGCCGTTTAAATCTTGCGTAGTACTCCAACACATCATATGACGTGATGCGCAGTTGACTGGAACAACGTCCAACACGTCATATGACGTGATGCGCACTTTAAGGGTTAAGGGTTAGGCGCATCTGGTATCTCCCCCGAATCCAAGATCTTCCTCCACACTATACTGAGTGCCTGTGCTACTGGCTCCTTGCATTTCTTGATAAATATTGAATTCCATGAATCTGGACCCAGAGTTGAGTGCATGGGCATATTTTCAATTTCTTTCAAAATCTGCAACGCTCGTGTTGATATCAGTTATATTTACAGGGGTTTGGATATCACGCATAAAAAAGTTGTCCTGATCTTCCACTTTCAAGCTGTATATTGGAGTGCTAAATATGTCCTCATACTGCTTTTCTAGGATTTCACTAATTTCTTTGTCATCCTCCGTGTATGAACCTTCACTCATACGAATAGGTCCATTACTGGCAGTGGTTTTTTATTTTGATTTCGCATATGCGAAGAAATATTTTGGGCTTTTTCTTTATTTCCTGAATTGCTTTTTGTTCTAGCTGCCTTTCTTCAATCTGATATAAGTGTTTCAATTCCTGCTCAACTTCTTCAATCTCCCCATTTCAATCCCTGTTTAAATTAATCCTTCTTTGTAGGGAAAGTCGTGTCTGCTTAAGTATTTATGTTATTTTTTTCCTTCTTTTATACTGTTGTTTGCGTTCTCTTTGCGTTGTAGGATTTTTATTTTTTAGAACAGTTTCCTATGGAATGTTTGTAAGTTCCCTGTTTATTGTCTCCCAGTCTATCTTTTTATTATTAAAATTGAATTTACTGAGTAACCCCTCTTGCTTGATCATTGTTTTAGGTCTATTCTGTGTATTGAGGGTAGTTTGCACTTCAATGAGGTTGTGATCGAGTATGTGGTATCTTATATCATAATGTCCCTGATTATGTCTTCATTGTTAGTAAAGACCACATCTAGAATATTTTCATTTCTCGTTGACTCTGATATCTGCTGGTTGAGTGAAAATTTCTCACAGAATCTAAGCAGTTCTCTAATCTGTGTTGGTTATGTTCCGATAGATTTTCTGGTATAATATTATTGTTTGCTATACTCCATCTTAGACTAGGCAAGTTGAAGTCGATTAGGAAGATAATATCAGGTATTGGGTTCACCAAATTATCAAGACTATTCTCTATTTTGTTTATCTGTTCTGCGAAGTCCTTAGCCGTTGCATCTGCCTGTTTGTATATTAGAATAATAACTAAGTATATTTTCTCTTCTGTACTCCCAGTACCTCTACCACCTCATTTGTAACGTTAAGGAGCTCCGAGCATACAAGGTCTTCCCTAATATACAGACCCACTCCTCCATGTGACCTAATTGCCCTATCACATTTATATAGATTATATCCTGGTATCCAGATCTCACTGTCCAAGAATTCCCCTGCATGGGTTTCTGTGAAAGCTCCAAATACTGCATTTGACTCCGTGAGGAGGCCATTTATGAATTGTACTTTGTTTTTTGTTCTTGTTTTTAGTCCTTGTATGTTGGCAAAGATGAATGAGGTTACTCTATCGTGACATTACCCCTGTGGGAATAAAATCAAGTGTTTGCATTTTTGGGGGGGGGATCTTTGTAAAATGATAAATTTCCTTCCCTGAACACATACATGTAAAAAAAAAAATAAGAAAATTCCACTTACTTTCCTTCTCCACTGTGGGGACGTGGAGAAGAGAGCATCACAGCCTGATCGCCAGTGTGTGAAGCTCTCAGAGGCAATCGCGAAGGCCATTCAGTAGCACAAGTTGCCACAAATGTATTTTCAATTATTTGTTCTATGTACTTCCAATGTGGTTTTATTTGTTTTTTATCGTATATAATGCATATCTGTGTCCTTTACAATATGTATACAGTAGAACGTTCACAATGTTCCATGGAACTGTAATACATGTGTCAGTAACGTGTCCACAATACATGTTTATTGTCGCAATATTATCTGTTAAAAATTCACTAAAATTACAATATGTACAGTTTCACACACTATTTACACAGTAACACACTGTATTACACACTCAGTACTTCGGAAGTGAGTGATAATCAACAAAGCCGTCCGTGGTGCAGAGTGCGACTTCGGTTTCATTGCACCAGGTACAGATAGATTTTTGCTTCCTGTTTCTTCGTTCTGTGTGCTTGCAAATAACGCACTCACATACACCCTTGGCTTTAGTACCTGAAGATACTAAATTCATCTATGTATCATCTATAAAAATTCCTCATATGTGTATCGTCAATAAAAATTCATCCTCTATGTATCATCTATAAAAATTCATCATCTATGATTTATCTATGTATCATCTATAAAAATTGGAGATAGTATGGGTGGGCAAGGGTGGCGCTCAGAGCTACAACTAGATATGCTTGCTGTATCGTCCTCATAGGTGCTGTATCACTTGCATCCGATCTTTGTGTTAGGTCCTTAATATGCCTAGCTTCATCAACATCATGACCCTTATGTTCTTCAAACAATAAGGTCTGAATTTCACTGACAGAGAGTGATCTTTCAACACCGCGACGGACAGGGGTTTGGGGGACGGACAGGTGTTTGGGTGCCAGAGGCGCATGAGCCACCCGTGGTTGCTTACTCAGTACTAACCGAGCAAACAGCCCCTAGGACATTTTGGGAATTTTTTCCAAGATGGTTGCCTCAAACTGGATGTCCCAAGAGTCAATTTCCTACACAACCTACCACGCACGGGTTTTGAATGGTTACGAAATATTCAAATGGTGTTTTCTCAGTCGACGCAGTTTCCCACCAGCCAAGTTTTCTTGGTTGGCGCAGCACAGTGGTTAACCACTGCACTGCTCTGCATTAAAACACGACACCCCCGTGGTGCGCCGAAAATAAATTCTTTCCCAAAAATTCTTTTCTTTTCTATATTGTTAAAATGCAGTCTCTGATCATGGGAAACTAAAAAAAAATATTGTATGTGACATACTTTAGCAATGATGGAGGTGGGAAGTTGAGCAAACTATGTGTGCTGAACGATGGAGCACTCGCAGTCACTCGGTCCCGCCACTGTAGGGCGGCAGTTGCCGGAATATAATGTTTCATGATTATTTTGATGTTTCTCATTCATTTATTCTCTGTTTTTTGCTGTAATATTATTCAAAAATGTGTAATTTGTGGAATTTATATAGTACAATGTGTGGAACATCGCTATGGTCAAAATTATGGGGCTCATATATGTGACATATATATTATATTCTATGATAAATCAAACAGTGTTTTTACTGTTATTACACTATATACACACATTGTATATACTTATCTATGTATGTGTTCACCATAACGAACCACTAAGTTGTTATGGTGAGCACAAAACAAGAGTGGGCTGCCACATCCGGCCAGCCCTCCCTCACTCCTTCAACACCTATATTCAAGCCAAGCTCTACCACCAAGTCAGCCAAAACAGTAGGAACCTGAGCATGCAACTGCGCCAGATCCACATCACAAGGAAGAGCAGGGGCGAAGAGGCACTCATTGAGGAACTCGAGCATGCCCACCAAGAACATCTGCAACACCGAACAGACCTCCCACCACTCAAGCATGCAGGTATGACAAAAACCATGCTAAGCTCCAAGAGAGAAAAAGGGGCAGTCTGTCAGCCAGGAAGACTCCAGAACCTCGTACACACACAATGTGGGAAAGAAGAACCGAACTTAAATGAAGCCAGATTCATCACAGAGGTATAAACCAGGTCTCGTAGAAGATACGCACTCAAGGCCTCTCGAACCTCTCCAGGGAAAATCAAGGAAACCTCCGGAAGAACGAATTCGAGGAACCCAATGGCACCAGGAAACAAACCCAGGGGAGGGGGGGGGGAAGCCGCACCTAACTGAAATTCATACAGGATACGAAAACCCCCTCAACTGCAGCAACAATCCCTGCCCAGGAGAAATAAGGGGGCCCAAACAGGATCAAAAGGAGCCCAAGTGCTCCAAGCAGACTCCCCTTGAGCCCCAGGAACCTCTGGCACAGGTCCTGGGGCAGAGCTCTCTTTCATGTTCAGGGAAAAAGCTTCCGAGAAAGGAATCAGCTGGATCGACCCAGAAGTCTTGGCGGGAAATCGAGCTCAATCACCTCCGCGCACGAATCTCAAAAGGCAGCCCCTTGAGCCACCCGAGCTAAACCCTGCCCTAACTCCAAAACCCTGAGATGTTTGGGAGCCGAAAGCAGGGGAAGAGGAGCAGGGCGAACAACGCCCACCTGGGAAAGAAGCAGGGCTGCAGACAGAACCTAGGTCAAAGCAACCAAAACCCCCAAATCTTGATCCCTAAAACTAAAACAGGGCAGCTCCGGGGTCTCCAAGTGAGCAACCAACCTGGCCCATTGCAAGGAGAAGAATCCAGCATTCAACGCAGCTGCTGCCAGATTCCTGAGATCAACAGACAAGGAATTAGTAAATTGAAGTACACCAGTAGCAGCATTGAAANAAGAGTCCACGGGGTGGAATCATCCACTCCTGCTATTCTACACTCTGCTGCAGTCGAGTAGGCAATAGGAGCAGGCTTCGGGGGCGAGCTGTCACTGTAAAATCTCTAGGAAGAGATTCGGCCTACTCCATTATCGCCTATTCTACTCATTCACGTCTATGTAATCAAGAACTGCAGCCAAGAACAGCAACAACAACTACTTCCAGACGTCTAGACAATACCACCAGTCTACCAGTCCCCCTCCTGCACCATGGCCCGTCACCCCACCTCGCACCTGGGTCGCTGGGAGGCCACGCCTCTGTAACAAGCAGTTAAAGGAGCCGGTTCATAGTTTAAAGAAGACATCAGCGCCCTCTGCTCGGCCGATATTCTGTATATATAGGGCTACCAAGCTCTCCAAGATTCAGATTACTCCTGAGTGCTCTCGCTGAGTAGACCTCTTGACACATCTCGGTGTGGTAACAGAGCTATTTAGTTTGACTCACAGTACTCGCACCATATTTTATTTTGCACCTTAACATAACGTAAATTTGATTATTCATCTTGTTTGTTTTGCAAATCTTGTATTAAAAGCCAAGCCTGGATATTTTTAAAGTAAAGTATTTTTAAATGTTTTTTCCCTCTCCTTTATCCTACAGTTTGCCACACTGTGAAGACACCATGTGCAGTTTACTTTTTTTCTATTTTGTTTTTAAATATTTTGTGACTGGCATTACAGACTACACCACCACCAACGTTTACAGTCACAGAATAATAACAATTCTGCTTTCAGACAACACTCAGCCTCCCTAAACACGCTAAACATAATCTCACTCCACAAATTCTCTTGTGTCAACTACATTTACAAAACCTTGTTCTTAAATGCAAATCCTGCTCTGAAACTCTCCCTGGACAGATGTAATAGGACCCATTATCACCACACCAGAAATAAATATATCTTTGATATCCCCAGAGCATTTCCCTTCGTTTTGCCTTCACTGTGCCACACACACCAGTTCTAATATCAAGCAAGAACCTAGTTAGCAAGGGACTGGTATAATAGTTATCTGTGTATAATATGTGGCCCTTGTTCAGATATGGTGCAAGCAGTGACTTCACAACACTACCTGAGAAGTCATGTTGGTCATTAGCAGGAATGTCTACATTTGTACCCGTATACATTATCATGTGTAACACCATTCCTGTTTCACAGTCACAGTGTACAAAGAATTTCAATTCAAATCGGTGGCGTTTAGAGGGAATATACTGCTTGAAGGCAAGACGTCCTTTGAAAAGCACAAGGGACTCGTCAATCACCAGCTTCTGAGCTGGTACGTAGAAATCCCTGTACTTTCCGACAAGTTCATTCAGGACATGCCTTACCTTCCAAAGTCTATCATCATCATTCCGGTCTTCATCATTTGCAAAGTGAAGACACCTGAGGATTATCGCAAATCTGTCTCGAGACATATATTTGCCGAACATCGGTGTTGGAACAGTATGGTCTTTGCTCCAATAATGGTCAATTACATGTTTGACACAATGTTTCATCAACGTACACAGTGCCAAAAACACATACATTTCACCTACAGTCGTATCTTTCCATCCCTGCAAAAGTGAATAATCGGATAACTCCTCCTCATCAATGAGATCAGTCGCATATTTGTTCGTTTCATGAATAATATATTCCATTAGTGGCTCATCAAAATATGCAGTAAAATAGTCCATTTCACACATATTTGCACCTTTATCAGGAAAAATGTCTGTAATTCCAACATCCGAATTATCAAAAACAGGAATTTGCGGAACAAAACCTGTCCCACTCCACACAAAAACACCGGTTGTCTTTCAAGAGTCAATAGCGGCACCACGGCGAGGAAACCGTGGACCAGGAGCTGAAGCAGGTCTAGGAACAATGGGGACGGGCAGGGACAGTGACGAAAAATTACTCGATGTTGAGGGTCTTTGTTCATGTGGTGCCATGCGGTGCCGCATGGCTTGGCCAGATGCTGCTGAAGCAACAAGTTGTCTCTTGGCAACGCCACACACTCCACTTGCACTAGCGAAACTATTTTCCAATTCTAAGTCACTAAAACAGGAAAATGATTCATCTTCTTCAGAATCGTCGAGCAAAACATCAATATCTTGCAAGGAAGCACATGAACTGTGTGGTCTTGCACAAATTGGGGTCGAGTGAGGGCGAGGAGGCATGGGCGAGATGCTAGGCCTAGCCCTGGTGGAGCCAGCATGTTCACACTCGTCGTCGGTCGTATCTACCTCTGAGGGCTGTGTGTAGTCATAATCAAAGTCTGAGTCGTCAATATCAGACTCATCACCATCCAGGAACAAATTACGATTAATTTCATCCTCGGTCAGAGGTCGCAAGGAACGCCTCCTGAAGCGGGGTCGGTCGTTGGAACTTGATGAGCTCGCCATGGCATTTGCCGGGTAACTGAGGCCTGTACACAAAGGGGACCCACGCTGGATTTTTTCCCAGGCGGGGTTTGTTTATGGTCGATTGAGGCTCGCCGATGACTACCCCTATCCCATGCGGGTCGTTTAAATTATAGCGCTAGACACGAAAGCATATATAAATGATGTGCACGGTTTCAGTTTTGTCAGTGATATCATTTATATGATGTGCGCGGGTATATGGGTTAACAATATTAGAGGGAACGAAAATGTTGTATTATTTTTTTTATTTTATGCACACCTGAGTGTTGCATTATAAGAAGTGTCAGTACTCAGGGGTTAAACAACTGGATGACAAAATGATACAAACATAATATAACCTGGGATTCAACTGAATCCTCCAGGGGTCCTGAGGCATCCACCTGATACCAAATCACATTTTCAAAATTTGCACAAAGAAATCACATTAACGTATGATTGAGAGTACGCAGTGTTAAGGTTCTAATCCTCCGCATGGTCCCTACTGATTTTGTAATCATTATTATTATTGCTGTTGTTGTTATTTACCCAGTAATTTTAAACAAAATTTTCCTTTTCATGCAGATATACCAACATAGCTAATGTAAGTACATCATGTAAGTCAAAAACATTCATGGTCTGAAATTAACATTACTGAAAGCCTTATCAATTAAAATATATACAAAATAATAATAATATTATCACCAACCTGCAATTTATTGGCATGGTGATACATGGTAAGAATGCGTGCTATGCCCAGCCAATTGAGCACAAGCCAAGCTAGGGGCAGGCCCAGAGGAATGAGAGGAAGAGCTACACACACAGGGCCGATTAAGAGTGCTTCTGTCCAGTCCCCAATCCAACTTCCATAATATACTCTAAGAGCATTGATCACTAGGATAACTCCCTGGTAAACAAGAACATCAGTTACATTGGCTGTCATAGACACAAGTCAACGTGCCTATCATCATCAATTATATCATTATTATTATTCACAGCATTAAATTCTACTGTGTAATTTTGAGTATACAGTACAGTACAACCTCGATTCAACGCACTATATGGGACCAACCCGGGTGCGTTGGAGCGTTGAATGTGTTGCAAGAGGTGACCTTCAGGAGGCGTTTGCGTCGGTGTCTTTTTTTTTCTTGTACACAATAAAAATGCATTATCATATTATATACTGTACCTCTTTATTATTACCCTACTAAAAAATAGTGTTACATTTGTTATTTATCTTATTGTTGGAGTTAAGTCCATCTTGAAGTCCCATGAAGTTGTGAATGCTGTACAGTAAATACGTACTGTTGTGTATTATACCGTTAACACTGTGTTGATTAAGTAGTTCTGCTGTATGTTGAGTACTACAATACAGTTTATGAAAACTATTGTACACTAAATTACGGCAACTTTAATTTTAACACTATGTACACACTTAAATTTAACACTTGTTCTAACTGTTCACACCACACATGATGTTTTTAGATGTTTGCAATGGCTTTGCTGGTGCTCGCTGCTGCTGTGACTTCAGCTGCTTCTGAGCTGGTGCTGGCTGCTGTTGTACCAGTGTTGGGTACAGCTGTGCTCGTGTTGGTTGATTTTCTGCTACTAGTTCTTGCAAAATATTGCTTAATTTTTTACATTAATAAAGCACTATTAGTAAGCCCCTGAGACATTTTGTTGTGTAACAATACAGCTGTAGTCAAAAAATTATAAAAACCATGATTATTCTTCCACCAGCGGATAAATACTGTACGTCAATCGCAGACAAAGCTAAGGGCACTGGGTGCATACTGTACGAATGCAAACTAGGTCTATATGTACACCCTATAGTAGGCTGGTGTTTAAGCCAGATCCAGTAACATAAAGTTCTCTCAAATATTTGATTTACATCAAATTATATATTTTTGGGTTATATATTTAGTTTAGCAACTTTATTACGATAATAAGAGCTATAAAAAAATACTTATTTTAGAACTGATTTATTAATTATATTATTTCGAAGTCGTAGGTCACTGAATTGTAGTGACAAATCGAACAAAACACGCATGTGTTTTGTTCATGCGTCATGTCCATGTGCGTCTAATGCATGTGTCTAATCCATGTCCATGTGTGGACATGGATTAGACCCGTCCACTCGCGCTGTGTTGCCAAAACCATGAATAATTTCTCATATAGCAAATATCTATCAAATTACAGTATATTTTTCGTTTTACTTAGTTTAGTTTAATTAGAATAAAAATACGTTATTAAAACACAAGTTTTAGAAATAATTTATTAATCTCAAATGTTCAAAGTAATGGGTCACTGAACTATGACAACACAGACGAAAGTGATTGAAACCTCACTGTAAAGTGAGGTTTACTGTACAGTATTCCCTTATCTGTCCACCCTCACCCATCTTGATTCATCACAGAAAATGTATATAAGAAGATTTCAACACATTAGTTAGCTATTCACGCTTCAGCCTTTAAATTCATTTACAAAGATACGTGTGCCACAAATCAGTGAACGAAAATCATTGAGACTCAGTCGTTCACTTGTGTGGAACACTTTGGCTGGTGTTTGGTTAATGTGTCACTTGTCGTGTGGATCATTCTGGCTGGTGTTTGATTCATATGGTTCACTTGTTGTGTGGTCCACTCGTGTGATCCAACTTGTCTTATGCAGGAATTATTAATTATAATCTGTGATAGAATGAGACAGTTTTCCACCACTCTGTGAACTCTGTCCCAACATCGTAAGCTTGTGGACCCCTTGCGGTCCATTTGTGTGGTCCTTGTGTGGTCCACTTGTGTGGTCCAACTTGTCATATGAAGGAATTATTAATTGTAACCTGTGATGGAATGGGAAAGTTTTCCACCACTCTGTGAACTCTGTCCCAACATCGTAAGCTTGTGGACCACTTGTGGACCACTTGTGCGGTCCACTTGTGTGGTCCACTTGTGTGATCGAACTTGTCATATGAGTGAATTATTAATTGTAATCTGTGATAGAATGGGAAAGTTTTCCATCAGTCTGTGAACTCTGTCTCGACATCGTAAGCAAATCCGAACATTCCCCGCTTCGGCGAACCATTGTTCATCGAACCGGGTGAGTAAATCCGACCTGAAAAGTGTGCAAACTAGCCAGAGATTCATTGAATCGGGGTACGTTGAATCGAGGTTGTACTGTATAATGAAACACCAAATGTTTACGAAGCAATATGATGTTGTCAATACTAAATTACTGAGGATGATGATGATGATGTTGTTTAAGATTTGCTACTTGGAACAAAAAGTTCCAAGTAGCACGGGCTATGGTGATCCCGTCTACTGAGGATTATGACAGATATACAACAGAATACGAGGCTGAAAATGTAATATACAATAGTAAAAACCTTCATTTAAGACCCCAGAGGGGTGAAAACTGACAGATGGAAACAACATCGGGACACATTATTATATACGGTACTATACAATGATATAGAACATAGTGTGTAAATGAAATGCCTATTTCTGGCCAGTACCCCAATAGTTCCCATTTGGTTGTCAATGACATAATTATGACATGTGGGTATGCCACAATGTGACTATATCAACCCACCTGAGACAAGAACTTCTTCAATTAGTCTTACGTCTCAACAGGGGGCAGAGAACACCATGTAAGGATTAGAAATCAACCCATTGCAAACAACTACAACTAAATTTTTCCACCAGCAAAACAAGTTAAAGGAGACGCAACATTGAACGTAATGAAACGTCAGTTTCTGGGTGAGCCCCGGAGGTTCCTGAAGCTATCTCACTGATATAGTGCCATGCTTTTTGGGGTCATCAGTCACAGAGTTCTTGCTGCCTACTGGGGAATAGCACCAGAACCTGGCCCCCCTCAGAGGCACAGAGAGCAATGGCTTATGAACACTTTACATTTAAAGTAAGTTATACTTGCCATTGACATGGAAAGGCACCCAGAAAGGTAGGAGAATCAAAACAGACCACTGTTTAGTTGAAATTGCAAGTTACGTCCTTATAAGAGCAAAAGAACGCCACCAGAAAAGAAACAAACAAGCAAAACTTCATCCAACTAGCCCCCCCCCCTACCGTTAATGCTCCCCACTTCCAAGCCCGTGCCTGAAACCAAGGCTGGGCCGGCTCCATAGGGCCAGGAGAATTACCTTCCTGATTCGAGCTGAGACAGAACCTGGAGCAACACCTTGACCGGGTAAAAATGTACAGAAACCCCCACCTCAACCAGTCCTGCCGAAAAGCATCCACCGCAAAAGCCTCGCAGAAGATGGGGAACAGCGTAACTATGCCATTGCAAGGTCCACCTCCGGCTCCTGTATGTCCAGTAAAGCTAGAGGAAGGAAACGGCGCTAACCGTCCACTCCTTGGAAAGAGGAACGAAGTAAAGCAGGTCATCTGCTAGGACGTTAGACACTACCTTAACATGAATGACACTGAGAGCTAAATCCTAAAAAATCGGCAGAAGAAATACCTGATGTGACCAACTCCAAAAAGGCATGGACTGAAGGGAACCCAACCCCGGTTGAGACAATGAACCATGGGGGAACAGTCCGAATGGAGCCAGATCACCAAGCCCTGAGGAATCCGAACCCTCCGTAGTGCCTGCCACACCGCTGCAAACTCCTACACAGTGCTTTGAGCCAATGCATGAAAATTCACCTACAGTCCTGGCCGGACTGGTGAACACTGGTCACAAAACCCCAACCAATCACCGAGGCGCCCATGAAAACATCCAAGAAGCGAAGGGGAAGGTGCAATAGGACTGAACCCTGAAAACCTGAAGAGGAAGCCGGTGAAGCAGCAACTGGCACAAGGACACCGGGGAACGAAACCAGCGATTGCAAGAGCGGCAAACGGGCTTCCCCAAAGATACCGGAAAAGCCTCCTGAGCCAAACCGTGCCCAGCGGGTTAAATAGAAGAGCAAAGTTCTGACTCCTGCATAGCTACTTGAGCAACCGCCAAGTAACCCGGGTTTCCCTCGACAGTAGCCAACGGCGGGACTGCTGCCGAAGCAAAGCCATGGGATGGAGAGAGAGAGAGAGAGACAATCCAAGAATCCCAAAAGAGACCCAACCAGGTCCGAACCTGGGATGGAACCAACTGTGACATCCCCCAGTTCACTAGGAACCCGAACCTGGCAAGCTGGGAAAGAGCCAGATCCTTGGCTAACAGACAGGCAGACTGGCTGAGAGCCAGCACTAACCAGTCATCGAGGTAGGCCTAGACCTGAAAACCTAGCAAAGATGGGCTACCATAACCTGAGTGAAACGCGTGAAAACGAGAGGAGCGAGATTCAGCCAAAAAGGAAGACAACGAAAGCTATAAACTTGTTAACCCACCACATAACCCAACCAATTCC
Source organism: Procambarus virginalis (assembly GCA_020271785.1). Taxonomy (NCBI): domain Eukaryota; kingdom Metazoa; phylum Arthropoda; class Malacostraca; order Decapoda; family Cambaridae; genus Procambarus; species Procambarus virginalis. The sequence goes on along the minus strand of WNGS01033470.1, from coordinate 15,669,304 downwards.
TGATCCCCACATAAATATGGCTATGCCAATAAGCATCCTTGAGGTCCAGGGAAATTATCCAAGCACCCAGCTCAAGAATGAGCCAGACCTGGGACAATGTAATCATCAAAAAGTAGGGGTAAGGAATCAACCGGTTCAGACGACACAAGTTCAGAATGTACCTGAGATCTGCACAGTCACATTTTGGGACCAGAACAGGTGGGACACCCACCGAAGAGACGAAGTCATTTCGACCACGTCCAAACGATCCCACTCCGAGATGACTTGATGAATGGAAGGAGAAGAGGCCTGCCCAACCAGACCCAACTCAACAAAAGGAGGAAGGGCCGCTTAATGCCACCAGAGGCCATGAAACACAAGCCCACAAATTGTACGACCAGTTGTGGGCCAAAAGAGCCAGCCTGCCCCCCCCGCATCACCCATAAAGGGGGGGGGGGGGACAAACGGAAGGGCCGACACAACCATAAGAGCCCGACTTTCCTGCAGAGCGAGCACCACACCGACAGACGAAGAGGACAGTACTGGGGTCACCTCCGACTCGGTTGCTGACACCACAGACCTACTCCGACCCAAGGCAGCCAGGGCCTTGGACTGACCTCCATCCTTCGCTCCTGGACATACAACAAGTCAGAAAAAGGAAATGAACTAGCCGAAGCAGCCAACAAAAACAGAACCACACTGTTCTCCATAAACAGCAGAAGATAAAACAGCAATTTTGCTGCCAAGACAAAACTCGCAAGTGGGACACCATCAACGAAGCAACGTGATCACCATCAAGTGGTGATAAACCCGCGTCAAAATGACAAGACACGAAGATCGGAGGAGAAAATCAAACCAGCCACGTACTGGACCGGACCGATCTGCTGAAAGAGGCGGAGCTGTGGGAAGGCCCTTGGGTGCAGACACCTAGCAAACAACGCCTGAAACCAAGGAGCCAACAGGACTACTCATCTTTGGTAAGTCTCCAAGCGAGCCACGACCTAGACCAACAACCGAACCAGAGGGAAGACGTTCAGGTCATCTAAGGTCACGAAGCTTGTAAGCCGCACCCTAGAGTACGAACTCATGAAACCCATCAAACCCATCCTTACTTTCTTATTTACAGTATAGGTACATTACTTTAAACGACGGTTTGTAAAACCAGTATGAAATTATAAATACTTCACAACACAAGAATGACCATGTAGGCCCAGTACCATATTTTTGCATTGCCGGGACTCAAGAAACAACCAAAGTGAAAGCATTACATTTATTTAACCACAGGAAAAGGGATAATACATACAAGGAAAAATCTCACTCACCAGATTCATGATTACAGCTCCAGTCGCTTGGATATAAATGGAGGGCAATAACCTCACAGTGAGGCGCGTACCTCACGAGAACATGCCACACAACCATGTATTTGTGTGGAGTCTCAGCCCTCTCTTATATGGAGTGCAGGGATGCTCCTCTCACGAAAAACACACTGGATAATTTTTACACACAGAATCATACTCATTTACTCTTACATATTCTCAAACACTAAAAAAACTATAAAAAGCCAGCATTGAATGTAATGAAACGCCATTTTCTGGGTGAGCCCCGGAGGCTCCCTGGAGCTTATCGGACTAACGTATGTTATGTTAGACCAGGACATTAGCTATGGAGTTCTGACCTACCAGGGACCAGCGCCAGAACCTGGCCCCTTCAGAGAGGTTTCAGGGAGCAATGGCCCTGGAAAATCCCATATGGTTGGGGTTTTTCCTTATCTGCCATCGACCGGGGTTAGGCACCCAGAAAGGTAGGCGTAACAAAACAAACCCCACATGGTAAGAAACTACAACAAAAACCGAACAGAGAGGTAGAAAACTCCCTACAATCCCAAGGAAAAACAATCAAACAATCAATTTACTGCCGCGCCGGTCATCCGTGCAGCCCTCCCCTCCCCGGGAGGGGGAGGGGGGCCCCGGACCTCACCACGCCGGCTGCCTTCAGTTTAGAAACTAGGCTTCAACCAACGTGAAAAATCCCGCCGACCGGATGAGAGGGTGGGTAGCCAGGGAGCCTCCGGGGCTCACCCAGAAAATGGCGTTTCATTACATTCAACGCTGGTTTTCTGTGGGGAGCCCCTACAGGTCCCTGGAGCTACATACCCAAAGAGAAGGAAAAAAGAGGACTTACCCGGGAGGCGGCGGCCACAAACTCCTCAACGCGAAGTCGAGACAACTGGCTGCAACCTGTGACCCAAAGCAACACAAGAACGCCGAAGAGCAGGGACGTTCACCAAATAACGGGCGGCCAGGACCCTTTTCGACTTCCAAAATCACGCGCCCGAATATGTGCCCAAGACATATTACCAAACACGGCAGCAAAAGCTACAAACTTCCTAACGTCATGGGCGTGAGGATAGACCGCAGGCTGGCTAGACTTAATAACCCTGCGGACAACCTGGGAGACCCGAGCCCTGGAACAGGGAATGAGGAAAACCGGATCAACCCAAAGCGCATCCCCAGCCACCCCGGCTGAAGCGCGCAGGTAACAACGAAGTGCTGCAACTGGACACAACACATGATGCACCCCCGGCCGAACCAACTAAGCATCAATGACCCACGGACGCCTCCGGAAAGCAGCCATCTCGTTCTTCCCCAGAAAAGATGGAGAAGGCTGCAAACGGACAAACCTACCCCCAGGACCAAAAGAGCAGAAACCCCTGTGCCGGAGGAGAGCATGAAGCTCCCCTACCCGGCCCCCAGAGGCCAATGCCAACAAAAACAAAGCCTTGGAAAAACAATTTGGAACCAAAGGGGCCACCACAAACCGAGGATAGGAAAGATAGGAGAGCACCCTGTCCAAGGACCAGGAGGCGCATGAGCAGGCCGGAGGTGAAACATAGCCCGGGAAAGCTTACGAAACGGGGTGGATGTGATGTCCACCCTGAAAGCTAGCTTGAGCAGTAAGTTCGTTACACAGGATCTTCCAGATCAAAAACCATACTCTCTGTCTGATATTATATCGTTTTCCTCCAGGTGTTCTACTCATTTAGTTTTAATTATTTTTTCCAATATTTTGACTATTACATTTGTCATGGGTCCGAATGAATGCATGCCATGCCCCCAATGAAAAGAAAGAGCAATCTGCCATCCAGGAAGATTCCTGCACCTCATAGTGCACCCAGTAAGGAAAAGAAGAGCCAAACTCAAAAGAAGGATCCATTATCGAGGCGTAATCCAGGTCTCACAGGAGGTAAGCCACAAGGGCCTCCTGCACCTCCCCCCCCCCCAGGTGGAATGCGGGAAACCAAAAACCTCAGGAAGGAGAGAACCAAAGAACCCAAAGGAACCCGGAACTGAGTCCATAGAAGAGTCGAACCCATATCAAACTCGTACAAGAAGGGGGGGATAGGAAAACCCCCTCCCCCTGTAACAACAAGCCCTGAGACGAGGGTACCAACAATAAGCCCTGAGCTGAGGGTACAAACTCCCAAGCAGGGTCAAACAGGGCCCAAGCCTCCCCCCCCCCAAGTCAACTCCTTCCTAGCCCCGAGATCCCCCGTAAGGACCCGGGACCGAGCCATCCTCCAAACCCATCTGCCTTTGGAGAAAAGGCAGAGTCCACGAAAAAGCAGGGATGTAGGGAGTCCGCTGGTGAGTTTGTAAGTCTAGGCAGGAGGAACAGGCTCGAAGGCCTCCGCCGTCGATCCAGAAGGGGCAGTCCCCAAAGCCGCCTGAGTCTCACCCATCAAGAAAACCCCACCCCGACTCTGAAACCCTCAGACGTTTGGGAGCCGGGATTAGGGGAAGGGGAAGCAGGATGAACTATACCAGGGGAAGAACAAAGGGGGTGTGGACGAAACCGAAGTTGTAACGACTAAAATCCCCCAAGTCCTGGTCTCTATAACCCAAACGGGGCAGCTGCGGGGCATCCAGAAAGGCAACCAACAGAGCACTGCAGCAATCTAAACCTCGCATGCAACACGGAAGCTGCTTGCACCTAAATATCAGGAACAGTGGACCGGGTGAACTGGAGAACATGCAAGGAACACCACTTGCAAGACTCCAGGTCAAAGGTGTCATCGACCCAACAGGCAGCATGGCGAAGGCAAAGACGGTGAATGTCACCATGAGACAAGAGGGACAGAACAACCTTCAAACTTGTATGAAGCAATGTGGGATTCAGAGGTCTCCTCCATCAGACGAATAAGCCCCAATGGGGGGTTTCCAGGGCCCTTAGGCTGACTGCTAAGCGAAGCCCAGGCAAGGTAGTGCTAACGAGTTATCCCAGAGCGACCAAGCAAACACACAAAAGCTGAACCTTTGCCATGTGTGCAATCACGGGAACCTAGTGGAGGACCACTAAAATCATACAAGTGGCTCTACCCACACCAGGCAGAGCCCCCCATGGGCAAACAAACCAAAAAAAAATAAACACCCCATAAGAGTACAAAGTCTCCAGGAGGAATAGAACCATCTGCTATGCATATTATACAACAGCTGCATAGTACTTTGCGCCCCTGCCAGCGATGATGCTATCTCCTACCCAAGGCCAAACAAGGGTAGGAAAAAACCCAGCTGACCCCAAGGGCAGGCAATCATCAAGCAGCAAAACAACCCTGCTGAGGTAGCCCCCCAAACAGTTTGTGGAAGGTAACCAAAAACTGCAAGGGCAGTACTTACAGGACAACTAGGGAAGGGAACCCTAGGTGCATTGAAGAGTACAACCATTGTGATGGGATCCCTGGATTTGAAAGTTCTCGTAATCCATCCTATCATTTTTCTGGCTGTCGCAATATTTGCTTGGTTATGCTCCCTAAACGTTAGGTCGTCAGACATCATTATTCCCAAATCCTTTACATGCTGTTTTCCTACTATGGGTACATTTGATTGTGTTTTATACCCTGTATTATGTTTAAGGTCCTCATTTTTACCGTACCTGAGTACCTGGAATTTATCACTGTTAAACATCATGTTATTTTCAGATGCCCAGTCAAAAACTTTATTAATATCAGCTTGAAGTTTTTCAATGCTTTCAGCCGAGGTAATTTTCATACTGATTTTTGTGTCATCTGCAAAGGATGATACGAAGCTGTGACTTATATTTTTGTCTATATCTGATATGAGAATAAGGAAAAGCAGCGTTGAAAGGACTGTACCCTGAGGTACAGTCCTCTCCTGGGGAGGGGGGAGTTGCACAGACAGTTGCACGGCAGTTGTGGTGATGTCATGCTTGTTTGCTTGTTTTCTGACTGGGGAGTTCTGCTTGCTCGTTCAGCTTTCGGTTTGCAATTTTCACCAGCTGTAGTGTTTTGGGATTCTTACCCTTCTAGGTACCTGACCTGGTAGACAGCAGATATAGACTGCTTCCAAATACACTGAGGTGTCTTTAGGCCATTGCTCCTCATGCCTCTCTGATGAGGCCAGGTTCTGGCGCTGGTCCCCAGTAGGCTTAGAACTCCATCAATTGACTGTTGCCTCTAATGATTGACTCTAATATATATATACATCAGCCCGGTATAGCTCCAGGAAGCTGAAAGGGCTCCCCACAGAAAAATGTAACTTCTCTAGGCCACTACAGCCAAACTACATGAGGTAGAGATTTTTTACTTGGATTTTTCTTCCTAGGTACTAATTAACAATATAAAACGGAAAAATTTTGGTTTTGGAACACTTTATTTACAGCACACCAGGGGAATGTCATAACATTTATTCAGTGCAGGGGTTAAAGGCCAACTTTCAGGGTCCTGGCTTATTATTGATAAATATTATTATGCAAGTAAAAACATCTTGCAAAACCATAAAATATTACTATTTATATATTATAATTTATTTATATATTATAATGTTACTACAAGCATTATGATCTTTGCCTGTCATTAAATAAAATAAAAAAATGCATACTTATAATATGTACTAAAGCTAGAGGTAAAATAATATCATTGCATAATATCATAGCATAATATAATATCATAATGCATAATATCATTGCATTGCATAATATCATTATGCAAGTAAAAAACATCTTGCAAAACCATAAAATATTACTATTTATATATTATAATTTATTTATATATTATAATGTTATTACAAGCATTATGATCTTTGCCTGTCATTCTTGCTAAATAAAAAACCTGCATACTTATAATACTTACTAAAACTAGAGGTAAAATAACAGATTCCATTGCCCAACTGAACAAGTAGAAGCGCTGCTTGTTAAAAACAGTAACTGGTCTGTTCAGAGCTTCTGTAAGCAAGATTTTCAGGTTGGTAATGTATGGAGTTTCTAGTACAATGTAAGGTGTAGCTTTGAGTGGAGTTCGAGCCTTGGGAGAGCTGAAGCCCTCTCCGACCCCTTCGAGATTTGGAGAAAAGATATCTCCCATGTGCATCTCTCCTCCACCCCCGGTAAAGGTGTCCTGTAAATCAACATAATATTAAATATCTAACAGACTTCTTTTACCAAAATGCAGCATGGTAGCTTATTACAACCAATTCAATATGCTATCATTTTAACATCAGCTCTAGTCTTCTCCTAACTACAAAATTCTCTGCTGGCATGTTGTTCTGTGCATATATTTTTACTTTTAACTCCAAATACACTTCAACATTACTAGGCTCATTTGTATCTCCTTTATAATTACTGTCTAGTTAACACTTCAAAATAAATCTCTCAGTTCTTCAAAATTATCATACAATAATAATTCCTCTCAAATACAAAAACCAGCATTAAATTTAATGAAACACCATTTTCTGGGTGAGACCCGGAGGCTCCACGGAGCTATCCGGACTGATATGAATGTATTAGATCATGCAATCAGTCAATGTGTATGGAGTTCTGGGCCTACCGGGAACCACAAGGCAGAACCTGGCCCCCCTTCAGAGAGGCAGAAGGAGCAATGCCTATAGAAACCCCCCGTGTGGTTGGAAGAATTCTATGTCTGCCATCAACCGGGACAGGCACCCAAAGAAGTAAGCGCTCCAAAACAAACCCCTATTCTAATTAAAATATTGCTACTGAAAGCTGAGCTAGTGGACAGAACTTCCCAAATGAAAACGAGCAAACGAGCATGATTTCACCACTTCACCGCGCCGCTGTCTGCACAACCCCACCCCCTTCCCAGGAGGGGGAAGGGAAAGCCCCAGACCTCAGTGCCAGCTATCCACCCTACAGTTCTAAGGCTAGATGTCAAAACACGCGAAAAGTCGCCATACGGTGGGAGGGAGGGTTGCCGGGAAGCCTCTGGGTCTCACCCAGAAAATGGCATTTCATTTAATTCAACGCTGGTTTTCTGGGGGAGCCCCATCGGCACCTTGAAGCTACTTACACAAAGACAAAAACAAGAGAGACTTACCCGGGAGGTGATCGGCCCTCTCTCCTCAAAGCAAAGTCGAGACAACTGGCTGCAACCACCAACCCAATGCGACATAGGCCCGACTTGGCCCACAAACGTTGACAAGGTAGCGAGCGGCCAGGACCCTGTTCGACCTCCAAACCCCCTACCATGCCTAAATGTCAGTCCAAGTATAATTATCCTCCTGTTGCCGTTTCTTTGCTTTTCTGGGGTATTCTGCCCATCTTCTGTTCCCTTAGGAATGCTTGAGTGTTGGTTTTTACACTGGTTTTACACTGGCCTTCCCTAGTTTGTAATTGGGCACTTGGTGGATTTACGCATTTTTACAGGATCTTGGTAACCTGTCTGTGTTTGCTTGGGATTCGGTTTTCGGGCTAACCTCGATGACTGGTTGGTGTGGGTTTCCAGTCGGTCTGCTTGTCTGCTCGCCAGGCGTGCCGTTCTTTCCAGATCATCAGGTTTGGGTTCCTGATGAACTAGAGGTCATTCCATTTGGTTCCGTCCCGGGTTCGGACCTAGCTGGGTCTTGTTTAGGACTACTGGACCGCTTCTTTCTCTCCCTCCACAGGCGTTGCTGCGGCTGCGGACACGCCTTTGGCTGTTTCTGAGGAGGTCCCAGGTCACTCGGCGGTTACTCGAGTGGTTGTGCGGGAGTCTGAACTTCATAATGCTGGTCTATCCGCTGGGTCGGGTTTTGCTTCGGTGTCTGTTTTGGTTCCTTCAGGGATTCCCCTTCCGCCTCTCTTGCGATCATTGGGTTCGTCCTCCGGGGACCTGTGTGGTTGGTGCTGCGTCGCCTCGCCTCGAGCCTTCATTCGATGTGTTCACGGACGGGTCGTCTCTCGGCTGGGAATTTGTGACCAGTGCTCACCAGGCCGGCCGGGGACGGTGGGGTTCATCCTTCCGTCGGGCTCACAGCATGGTTCAGAAGTTCGTGGCTGTCTGGTTGCACTTCAGAGGGTTTGGGTCACTTGGGGCTTTACCATTCGGCTCTATTCAGACTGTTCTCCGGTGGTTCATTGTGGAACCACGGGGGTTCTCTTCGGTCCTTGCCCTTTGGGATTGATCCCTTCGAGTGGCTTGTCTGCTGGATTCTCGGGGTTTGGCTCTCAGTGCGTTTCATGTCCGGGGAGTGCCCTACGTCCTGGCGGACGGCCTCGGTTCATTCCTCTGTTCACGGATTGGCCAGTTGTTGCCAATTTCGTTGGCTCTGCCGAACGTACGAACTCCCGAACATGGATGTCTTTGCGTCAGCGTGGTCTCGGCATCTCCTTTTCTATGTGGCGCCCTTCCCCGAAACAAGTCGTTCGCGGTGGATGCTTTTTGGCAGGACTGGTCGAGGTGGAGTTACCTGTCCCTCTTCCCCTGGTCCAGCTGTTGCTTCGGAATCTGACTCGGTTGGAGTCCTTCCCATGGAGAGTAGTCCTCATGGCCCCTTGGTGGCCGGTACAGCTTGTTTTCAGACACTGCTTGATCAGTGTCTGAGCCCGGGGCATTTTCCGCAGCTCCGCCTCTTTCGGCAGGGCAGATCGGTTCGGTACGTAGCTGGTTCGACCTTCTCCTCGGCTCTTTACGTCTGGTTTTTTGATGCGGGTGTATCACCATGTCAATGGTGATCAAGTGGCTTCATTGATGGTGATCAAGTGGCTTTATTGATGGTGTACCACCTGTGAGGTTCGTCTCGGCGACACTATGCAGTTTCTATTCGCCCTTTTCTTGCTCTTCATAGGTTGTCTTCTCTTTCACAACGGGTTGTCTTGTCTTTCTTGGTTTTCTGGACCATTTTTTGATGCTTCTTACTGTTGCCTCGTATCATGTGGCGCTGGCGGAGCCGCTCCAGCTTACGTTCGTGGTGGACATCACGTCCACCCCATTCCGTACGCTTTCTCGTGCTTTGTTTCGCCTCCGTCCTGCTCATGCGCCGCCTGAACCGTCCTGGTCCTTGGTCAGGGTATTCTTATATCTTTCCTCTCCTCGGTTTGTGGTAGCCCTTTGGGGCTACCACGTAGATTGTTCAAGATTGTTTTTCATAGGTCCTATATTTGTTGGCATTGTCCTCTGGGGATCAGGTCGGGGACCTTCCGGCTCTCCTCCTGCACAGGGGTTTCTGCTCTTTTGGTTTTGGTGGTAGGTTTCTATGTTTGCAGCTTTCTCTGTCTTTTGTGGCGAAGGTCGAGATGGCTGCTTTCCGGAGGGGTCTTTGGGTTATTGATGCTTGGTTGGTTCGGCCGGGGGTGCGTCATGTGTTGTGTCCAGTTGTGGCTCTTCGTCGTTACCTGCGTGCCGTGGCTGGGGTTGATCCGGTTTCCGTCGTTCCCTGTTCCAGGACTTGGGTCTCCCAGGTTGACCGCATGGTTAAGTCTAGCCAGCCTGCGGTCTATCCTCGTGCCCGTACCGTTCGGACATTTGCAGCTTTCGCTGCCGTGTTTGGTAACGTGTCTTGGGCTCATTTCGGGCGCAGGGATTTGGAGGTCGTACAAGTTCCTGGCCGCCCATTATTTTCTGAGAAAGTCTGCTCCTGGGCATTCTGGTGTGGCTTTGGGTCGCTGGTTGCAGTATGTTGTCTCGCCTTCGTGTTGCAGAGTTTCTGGTGCCACCTCCTGGATCACCCTTTTCTTTTCCTTCTCTTTGGGTATGAATCTCCAGGGAGCCGTAGGGGCTCCCCACAGAAAACCAGCGTTGAATGTAATGAAACGCCATTTTCTGGGTGAGCCCCTCCCACCGGTCGGCGGTTTTTTCGTGTTTGTTGAAGCTTAGCTTCCAAATTGGAGCGCTATGCAGCCAGCGCGGTGAGGTCTGGGCCCTTTCCCCGTCCACCTCTTGGGGAGGGGAGGGCTGCGTGAATGAGCGGCGCGGCAGTAATGTGTTACGTTTGCTTGTTTCCTTCTTTCCTTGGGATTGTAGGGCGTTCTACCTCTCTGTTCAGCTTTTGTTGTTAGTTTCTTACCATGTGGGGTTCGTTTTGTTATGCCTACCTTTCTGGGTACCTAACCCCGGTCAATGGCAGATAAGGAAAAACCCCAACCACAGGGGTTTCCAAGGCCATTGCTCCCTGCAACCTCTCTGAAGGGTCAGGTTCTGGCTCATGGTCCCTGGTAGGTTTGAACTCTATAGCTAATATCCCGGTCTAATATAACATACATTAGCCCGATAAGCTCCAGGGAGCCTCCGGGGCTCACCCAGAAAATGGTGTTTCATTACATTTAATGCTAGTTTTTTATTATTATTTGCTACTGTACTAAAAACAATGAATAGAGAAAGTACTAAACAATAAGATTAACTAGAAATGACTATAGCCTACAGAGTCAATCCAGATTTCTTAGCAATTGTTTTTGTGGGTCCAGAGCTGTATTTGAATTTTGGAGAATTCGATCATTAGGAAGATCTGTCAGCTATTTAGAGAATTTGATTATTTGGAGTTCCAGATTTTAAAGGTTGCATTGACACAGTATTGCAATTTATTTCTGAGATATGATGGGGAGAGGAAGGATTTAAAGATAATTTTCACAAAATTAAATGGAGCTCAAAATATGCCAATCGATTACAGTCTTCCCTTATGTGTGTTTACTTATTTGTGGTAAGATCACAAATTGCTGCTACTGTCTTACCTGCAAGGGTTTACATCTTGCAGGCACCTTCTGTCCAGGTTTCAGAAAAATGATATCTCCTCGCACAAGGAGCGACCAAGGAAGGTTGACTGTGTGACCATCGCGCCGTGTCCACTGCAGGGTTATGCAGGGGGACAGAGGTGAGTGCAGGTGTGGATAGTTCTCTGCACACCACAACACACTGCTTTGGTTTTCTGAAACATAAATGTATAAATAATTTGTGTTTGTTAATGTTTTCCTAAAGTTTTCATATTACAGAATAAATCATTAATGTGATCAGATTTAATACTCCTTATGACCATCAGTAAAAATAATGCATTTAATTTAATGAAATGCCAGTTTATGGGTGAGCCTTGGAGGCTCCCTGAAGCTAGCTACCCACAGATCAAGGAAAACAGGGGACTTAACAGAGGCAAAAACACTGCAGCAAACAACCCAAAGGTGAGATCAAGAGGTGACACAAACACCCCAGGGTAACACAAAGCCACTGAAAAACCAGGGGTAACAATAAACCCTTAAACCAAAAACCCTCATGCCTGAATATATGCCCAAAACTTCAGGTATCCATTCACTGCTGGGTGAACAGAGGCTATAGTCAAGGATTGGTGCCTAGCCAATCCTCGCCAGCCTGGATACGAACCCATGCCAAATCCCTCACGAAGTGTCAGGCGAGTATTTTACCACTGCGCCACGGGAACTGCATAAAATTTTA
>WNGS01033470.1:15632569-15650246 GCA_020271785.1 Procambarus virginalis | reverse complement strand
GGTTGATCTGTGAGAGGACAGACGCACCTTTCCTGTTAGAGAAGGCCAAATTCTGGGTCTTGGCTCCTGGTAGATTGGAGTGGGTGTCGGAAGCTTGGTGCAGTTCTGTATATATTGGTGGTGTGGTCATTGAAATGCTTCAGCTTACAAGGTGCTAATGAGTGGTGTATCACCCCCCATCCAGTTACCAAACTCATCACACTCACATTCACATTCACTTTCATACCACAACCACCACCACTCTTCCATACCTCAACACTCCTCCACAAACCCAACCCTTCACTCCTCCCCTATCACACCCCACACTCTACCCACACCTTTTCCTCACAGTAACCACCCCCTATAACTCCACACCTTATATGCCATCTCATCCATCATCACCCAACTTCACTCCCCCTTGACTATTCCCCACCCACATCCCCTAACAACCATCCCCCAACAAACTCATTACTCCACAATATTCATAACTCCCCACAAAACCCATGTCTCCTCTCTTCCTTTCCCATACCCCCATTCTTTTCTCCCCATACTCAAATCTCTCCCTCCTATTCCTTCTCCCCATTAGACAAAAGACTTTACATATATTACTCCGATTTGTATTAAACATAAAAAATTAGTAATGTCTATTTCTACAAAGTTAGCTCAACTAATAGAATGTACAATACATATTACCATTAATTATATATGAATGAAAGTATATTGATAATGAAAGTAAATTTTGGACTACAAAGTTTATTATTATAAGACTTCAAAGACATTTATGATACATTTGGTTAATTTATATTTTGATCCTTGGCCCAGGCAGAACTTGTGTTGTGTCGATAAGAAAGGCGTTCTCTCTTGCGCCCAACCTACAGCAGAAAAAGAGATAAGAAAGTGTTTTTCCTCATAGAAACAGAGAGCACATAACGCTCGCTTCCAGGTAGGTCGTGCTTATATAAAGGAATTATGCAATATATATCGCAGATAAAGTTAAACAATAAAAAAACCAGCGTTGAATGTAATGAAACGCCATTTCTGGTGAGTCCCGGAGGCTCCCGGAGCTATCCATGCTGATATGGATATTCTAACTACTTTGCATCAGTCGATGTGGGTGGAGTTCTAGCCTACCGGGGACCACGAGCCAGAACCTGGCCCCCTCAGAGAGGCACGGGGAGCAATGGCCCATAGAATGCACATGTGATTTGGAGCATTCTAATCTGCCATCGACCGGGACAGGCACCCAGAAAGGTAAGCGCCACAAAACAAACCCCATTCTGGTTAACAACAAAAATTAACAAACGAGTGGACAGAACTCCCCAAAAGAAAAACGAGTAAACTAGCATGACGTCACACCAGCCGCGCCGCATGTCTGCGCAGCTCCCCCCTCCCCGGGAGGGGGAAGGGGGAGCCCCAGACCCCGCCGGCTATCCACACCTCAGTTCCGAGGCTGGATATCAAAACCACGAAAAACCGCCGACCGGAGGGCGGGAGGGATGCCGGGGAGCCTCCGGGACTCACCCAGAAAATGGCGTTTCATTACATTCAACGCTGGTTTTCTGGGGGGAGCCCCTACGGCTCCCCGGAGCTACCTCACCAAAGACTACCTAAGAAAACAAGGGGACATACCCGGGAGGCGGTCGGTGGTGAACACCTCAACACGAAGTCAAGAGACAACAACCAAAATGGCCCCTCCGGAAAGCAGCAGGCACAACATTCGCCAGAAAAAGGAGAACGGCCACACGAAGAAGAAAACTATGACCAAGATCATAGGGCCAAGAAACCACTGCGCCTGAGAAGAGCATGAAGCACTGCCACACGACCCCCAGAGGCCAATGCCAAAAGAGCCGAGGCAAAGCAAACCTGGCCCCGAGGAGCCACAACCACCAAGGAGAAGAAAAACAGGAGAGCACCCAGTCCAAAGACCTGGACGGCACAGGCAGTGCAGAAACAGGCCGGAGGTGAAACAATGCACGATACAGCCTGCGAAACGGCACAGAAGGAACATGATACCGAAAGCTAGCAGCAGAAACAAGGTGCAAGACCCAGGAACAGTCCCAAGCGCCTCTACACCTTCTGCAAGCCAATCCTATGACAGCCCCAGGAGGGAAAAGAAAACGCAGGACCAAAACCAAAATGCCACAAGCGTGCAAGGCCACCACCACAAGTGCAGCCGACAGGGAAGGAACCTGCATAAGGAGCCGCCCCGCACCAACCCCGCAGAAGGGCAGGAGCGAAGACTCAGGAAAAGGAGCAAAAGCCCCCACAGGAAAACGAGGAGCGCCGAGACAGCGCGAAGAGGAGATATATGCACAAAAGAACCAGAAGGCCAAACATCCAGAAACTGCCGGAAGAGGACCCACAAGCCCTAGAAAGGACCGGAGGGAAGCTCAACCGAATGACGACAGACGTACCAGAAAAAGGGAAAGAGCTGACTGGGGTTAGAAGACACAGAATTGCACTTTCCACTCTCTCATTATTCCTGCCCTTCATTCTCCGCCGCACACGTACATGTACGTTTACAGGAGAGTGAAGGAGGAGGGGCCCACTGGGAAGTGTGTCAAAAAACCAGCACAAAGACGCCGCCAGAGTAGCAGGCGCCGGCCCCGTCAACGAGAGGAGCAGCAGTGTCATCGCCGGCTGCATTCTCTCTATGGTGTGGGTGCCAGAAGCCACGGAGCGACCGGGGACAGGAAGAAAGATGTCGTTGACGGGTGTCACGAACCCCAACAGATGACCAATGCAGTATACGGCGCTAGGACTGACCTGCGCTGGTCGGACTGACTGACATGTCAACGTCACACAGTGGGTGTTGAACTCCCCTCTGTTTATCCGCTTTCTCCTTCCCACGGCAATTGGGTGAGCAACCAAGGCTACCCCAAAACAGTCCCAAACCTTCGAAAACAAAAGCAGCAAACAAAGAACGAAGGCACAAAAACTCCGTCGCACCCGAGACCAAAAGTCATGCAGAACCCAAGAAGAGGGGGACATGACTGAGAAGGCCCGTCCTGGAAAAAAGGTGCGAAGACTGTAGAAAACACCCACCGACAGGACGGAAACAACGGGCACGCTGGACAAGAAAACCGAGCCCAGGGAGGGACCGATGCCCACAAAGCACGTGCGGAGCGGGGGGACGGAAAAACCCCACACCACAAAACCGTAAGCCTGGCCCAGAGGGGTAGAAAGACCCCGGCGGGGACCAACGGGGCCGAAGGCCCCTTACGTTAGCACCACCCCAGCCCGGGGAACCCACCCTGCAGGCCCCGGGGCCGAGCTGTCCCCTCAAAGCCCCAGCGTCAAGAAAACCCCGGGGCAGCCTTGAAAAACACCAAGGAAGGGAGCCCACTAGGCTCCGGAACTTGAACGGAAACCGGAGGAAAAGCGAGGGCGAGACGAAGACCCCAAGCTCATCCCCAACCAGCACAATGAGGCAAGGACAAAACAGAATCCAAGGAACCTGGAAAACCAGGCCCAGCACAGCAAGACCGGCAAGGAAGGAGGGCCCCAGAAGGAGCACGGAAGGGCCGAAAATAATGCCACAACCAACCCCGACACGCAGCTGCAGTACCAAAACCGCAGCAAAACGTCCCCACACTCCCCGAGGAAGCGACAGAGAAGATAGATAAATCGTACACGAGTGGCACACAAGGGGACACAGGCGGAAACCGAGCACCCAACCGAGCCACAGGGACGGTAGGAGAAACGTGTGCAGTGTAACAGGCAACCGAAGGAACACATTGGGCAGCCCAACATGGGCTGATCCCATACACAGCCCCAAGAGCAGAGACGAGAGCGCCCATGAAGCACAGAAACCGCTCAACAGGCAAACGACAGGGGAGAGGCGGAACTAAAGAGCCAGAACCCAACCCCGCAAGCACACAACACCCTCGACACAGGAAACGTACCACCAAACAGGCACCCCCACCGTTGCACCGTGGAACAAGGTGGAGGCGGGGCCCGAACTCAAGCCAGGTAGACAAGCATAGGAGAGGGGCAGGAGTACAGGCAGGGGTCGCCTCGAAAGGGCCAAGAGGCCACCCGCAGACACCCGTGAACCGAGGAAGGAATCAGGTGGAGAGAACAAGAGCAGCCCAATATGGGCTAATAGCCCAGCAGCAGGCACCTCGGGTGATACGGACCACCGTCACAAGTACATACGTACACCCATGCCTACATCCAAAAACAGCGTCAGGACGAAGGAAACGCCAAACCGCACCAACTCACCTGCAGAACATAGGTGCTGAAAGGCCATGCCGCAAACTTTCGAGTCCGTAGCCGCCGGAGGCGGCCAGGGCGCCCTTGCTGGAGAGGAGGGGAGCAGCGAAGGAGGCTCCCCACCCTAGAACGCAGGGAGTTGAGAGGGTAGATAAAGAAGGGCTTTGTAACACAAGGGGCACACGCACAAGGGGATACAGGTGGAAACTGAGTGCCCAAAGGAGCCACAAAGATAGTAGAAAGAACTGTTGTAGTGACCGAGTGGTTGACATTAGGAAGTGATGTGGTGGAGGCTGACTCCATACTCAGATTCAAGTGTGGATATGATAGAGCCCAATAGGCTCAGTAATCTGTACACCTGTTGATCGACGGTTGAGAGGCGGGACCAAAAAGCCAGAGCTCAACCCCCGCAACACAACTAGGTGAGTACAGCAGCACCCCAGACAACCCCCAAGCAATGGGGCACGGATTGGATGAAGAAAAGAGCGAGAGGCGAAGCCCCCCCAAGAGAAACGGATGCACACACGTGTGCACACTGCCCGGAACCAAAACAAACTCACGGCACCTGAGCAGGACGCGAAAGAAAAGTAGCCCAAAACCGCTACAAGTAGCCCAAAACTGCTACAAGTAGCCCAAAACTGCTACAAGTACCGGGACACGCAGGAGGTTAGCCACAAAGGCCAACGGCACCGCAGACGAAGAGATGCGGTTAGCCGAAAAACTCCGGAAGACGGAACCGAAGGAACCCCAAGGACACGGAACCGGACCCGGGGAGGAGCAGAACCCAAGCCCAAATCGTACGCACAGGGGGGAAAGAAAAACCCCACTCCTCGCCACAGTAAGCCCCGCTCAGAAGGACGGAATCCAGGCGGGGCGCAATGGAGCACAAAGCCCCCCAAGGCCGCTCCTCCAAACCCCAGGAGCCTCTACACCAGGCCCGGGGCCGAGTCGACCTCCAAAGCCCCAGCCCCACAAGAAAAAGCCGGGGCAGCCGAGAGAGCTGGAAGAGAAGGGGCCCACTGGTCAGACCCCGGAGCATCGGCCGGAGGAACAGACTCGAATGCCTCCACAGCTACCCCGGACGGGGCAACCCCCGAAACTGCCCAAGTCTCAGAACCTCTAGCCCCGCCCCGACCCCTAAGCCTACAGATGCGTAGGGGCCGGAAGCAGGGGGGAAAAACAAGGGGGCGTGGAAGAACCAAGGTCGAAGCGACCAAAACCCCAAGTCTGTGTCCCTACACAAGCGGGGCAGCATCGGGGCGTGGGGAAGCGACAAACCTGAGCGCGTTGCAACAACCTACCCTGCAACCCGCGAGCTGCCTGCACCCACGGGAATTCATCAGCAGACTGGGTGAATGGAGTCACGAACAAGCAACAAAGCTCGCAGGACTCGGGTCGAATGTGTCACCGACCCAACAGGCAGCATGACGGAGGCAAAAACAAGGAGAGTCACCCTGAGACAAAGGGACAGAGCAACCCTCAACTCGCACAAAGCGAGAGGGGACGCAAGGGTCTCCACAATCGGACCCGAGAGCCCCCGGGGGGTTTCCCAGGGCCCCTAGACTGGGTCTGCTAAGGGTTATCCCAGGCAGGGCACTGCTAACCGGCGCCCCAAACTACCAAGCAAACTGCTAAAGCTGAACCCACGGGACGTGTCCACCTGTGAGGGCGAAGCAGGTGGTGCCACCACACAAACGAACCTTATATAAGGGGGGGGGGGAACAAGGCAGACCCCCCTACCAGGCAAAAACAAATATAAATGAAAAACCACACAAGTGGACAACGTACCCAGAGGGAACAGACCGGCCGCTGTCATAGGTGAAAACTAGCTACGCAGTGCCCTGCGCCCCACCAGTGCTATAACTACCACTTACCCCAAGGTAAACAAGGGAGGAAAACTCCCAAACACTCGGGGCGGCCAAACGCCAAGCAGCGAAAAGCCAACAGAGGTAGACCCAAGGTGACTTGTGGAAGGCAACCCCAAGCCCCAAGGGCGGTACTTACAGGGCACTCAGGGAAGGTGACCCTAAGCACATGCAGCCCGAGTACCTGAGAATACTACTCCCAGCTCACAAGACCACCGTAAGAGCAGCACTGCAAACAAGTCACAGCACAGAAACAAGACCGGAGCTGGAGCCACACGACCGTGCATGATCCCATCAGCCGAGGAACTGGGGCGGGGATAGCCGGCGCGGGGGTCTGGGGCTCCCCTTCCCCCTCCCGGGGAGGGGGAGCTGCGCAGACATGCGGCGCGGCTCGTGTGACGTCATGCTTGTTAGTTCGTTTTCCTGGGGGAGTTCTGTCCACCGTTTGTCAATTTTTGTTGTTAACCAGAATAGGGGTTTGTTTTGTGGCGCTTACCTTTCTGGGTGCCTGTCCCGGTCGATGGCAGATATAGAATGCTCCAAATCACATGTGCATTTCTATGGGCCATTGCTCCCCGTGCCTCTCTGAGGGGGGCCAGGTTCTGGCTCGTGGTCCCCGGTAGGCCTAGAACTCCACCCACATCGACTGATGCAAAATAGTTAGGGTATTCATATCAGCCATGGATAGCTCCGGGGAGCCGTAGGGGCTCCCCCCAAAAATTAGGGTGTTCTAGTACACACAAACCCAAATCCCTGGCCAGGAGACAATAATGATGACTGAAAGCCCAAACAATCATTGAGGAAGGTCATGTTAGGGATCCAAAAATCTTAATGATCCACACAGACTGGGAATGGTCTGCACATCAGGTTGTGAAGAAAAAAGCACAAAAGTGGCAATCAGGAAGTCCCTCCTGAAACAGTTTGCCAAACCAACATTGAGAGTAGAAGATAGTACAGTACAAACAGTTGGATATCTTTCTGAATGCTGCTTAACCCTTAAATGGCGCATAGCTATATACCATTTGACACCCACAGGCGCATACAAAAAAAAAAAAAAAAAATTATTTTTTCTTCCTAACCTGTTAATTTGTGTTCACTGATCACGGGAAAAATAATAAAAAAATCGTAAGTTGAATATATTGGCCACTATAGGGCAGGGAAGTCTGGCACAAAACAGGCGCTCACTCAGCATGCGTCCCAGGCGGTCTGTTGATCGCCAGCTGTCAGGCCGGAGTTGCCACAAAGAGATAATTGCCTAATTATTTCAATGTCTCTGATTGATTTTTCGTAGTTTTTTTGCTGTAATATTATTCAATAGTGTGTAGTGTGATATATTTATATAATGAAATGGTGAATCATCGCTGTACTCAAAATATGGTGTGCTTATTGTTGATTTAATTATGTTCATCAAACAGTGAACAAATACTTTGTCGGTTGTTACACTATATACACAGGTTATATATAAGTATCTGCATGTTTTGTTCACCATAACGAACCACTAAGTTGCTATTATGAGTCAAAAAGTAACGAGGAGTGACCGCCGTGTACCAGCCAGCCACTCACGCCCTCCCTCAAGTCATCTGACTCGCCCACATTCTCCTCCCACAATACTGTTTTTGCTTTTATTCACTATATACAGACGCTATATATAAGTATCTACATTCGTGTTCACATAACGAACCACTAAGTTGGTATGCTGAGTGGCAGTGGCAGCCCGCCACTGGCTGCCACTGCCACTGATGGACCTCACAGTCAGCTGATGGCTGCCGCCCTCAAGGCCACACGCACTAATATTTCTCCTCCAACAATACTGCTTGTGGTGTTATTACGCTATATACACACATTATATATAAATATCTACCGGTTTTATTCACCAAACTTGTACAAGTAAACTGGTATGGTGCCCAAAGACGTGATCACCAGTAAACAACACGATAATTCCTGCAGACGACGCTCCTCTCTCACCAAAATGGCGGCTCCCAACCTCCTACTCTTGCTGTTTATACTCTCTATACACACGTTATATATAAGTATCTACATTTGTGTTCACCATAACGAACCACTAAGCTGGTATGGTGAGTGCAGTCAATAAAAGGTGGCCACACACAGTCAGATAACAACGCCACCACCCTCCCTCCCACAGCATTACTCCTCCCTCCATGGAGCACAGCGCTAAATATCATCAGAATCCTCTTATTATCAGACCCATGGTC
Organism: Procambarus virginalis; assembly: GCA_020271785.1. Classification (NCBI taxonomy): domain Eukaryota; kingdom Metazoa; phylum Arthropoda; class Malacostraca; order Decapoda; family Cambaridae; genus Procambarus; species Procambarus virginalis. The sequence goes on along the minus strand of WNGS01033470.1, from coordinate 15,641,974 downwards.
AGTTTTATCACAGANGAAATGTTCCCTTTTGGACTAAAGTTGAAAAAGTACGTTAATACAGAAAACGGATAATCCAGCTAGGGGTCCTTCCCATATAGTTCGGATTAGCGAGTGGATACAGAACTTTGATTTTTTTTATAAAATGTAGCCTACATCTAAAACGTGCGCCGCAAAACAGATGAGGATTGAGCGCCACAGGTGAGGAAGCCGGACAACTCTACAGTGCAAGTTCGCTAGGAACAAAACTGGTGCCAATCATAAAACAATGTAAACAAGCCAAAAATATTACAGAAATTTAAGTTATGAAAAAGAAACTAATGAAAGCAACCCAAATTACCAGTCTGTGAACACAAGACTGAGGGAATACTATACAAACAAAGATGGATGAACCAACACAGGCAGAACACTCACCAGGGGACACAGGTGGAAGCCGAATACCCAAATGAGCTACAGATACATTAGAAAGAACTTGTGCAGTGGCAGAGTAGCAAGGAAATGGAATGCAGGAGGCACTGAAGTGGTGGAGGCTGACCCCATAAACAATATCAAATGTAGAAATGACAGAGATCAAGAAACTCAGGAATATGGACACCAGTAGAACGACAGTTGAGAGGACCAAAGAGCTGAAGCCCAACCCCTGCAAGACCAATGAGATGAGTATAACTATGGAAGTAAAAATTTATGAAAACAACTGATGACACATCAGCAGGTATGAGAGAAGCTCACATTTCACTCCCTCTCTAACCAGCAGACATAACCAACACCTGAGACATGTCATACATTAGGTACCAACTAAATTCCCAGTAAGAACAATGGATCATTACTGAAAGGAATAATGGCCCAAGAAACAGGAAAGGAATAATAAACTTTCAACTGCCCAGCAGCCATTTGCAGGGAGTGGATGACAACAAACCACAGCTGTGTGATGATGCATCATGACCTGGTCCACCGCCCTGGTGGCTAGCCATGGCAACCAAAACACCACAACCTGAAACACAAGGTTCACAAACTGTACAGCAATACACTTGCCCAAAAATTAAACAGCTAAACTCCTGATCCGAGAGGAGTTAAGAGTAAGGGGTACCAAAACCACATTAAAATAACGGGGCAATACATGGAAAACTAAACACTTGAAAATAGTGGTAATTCCCCCCCCCCCCCAAAAAAAAAAATCCAAGGAAAAGATGTATGTGTCTGGTGCAAGGGTGCGTAAATCACGCCAGCAAATATGGTAATACGAATACATGAAGGGAAGGAGGGTACGAAAACCTCCTCCCCTGCAGCAACAACCATTGCCCAGAGACCACAAGGGCCCAAGCATGGGCAAAAGAAGCCCAAGCTCCATGGGGATTCCCCCCAAGCCCCAGGAACCCCCCCAACAAAAGCCCAATGCGGAGCCCTCATCCATGCCCACCATCCCTAAAGAATAAGTGGATTCCAAGGGAAAGGCCTCGAAGAAGGGTGTCTGCTGGATTGACCTAGAAGCCCCGGCGGGAAAACCGGGCTCAACCACCTCCATACCCGAATCAGAAAGGGCAGCCCACGAAGTCACCTGAGCCTCATCCTGTCTAAACCCCAACACTATATTCACACATTAGAATCGAGCATGCAACGAGGCAGCCCCCAGATCCCTGAGATCACCAGATAAAGGATAAAAAATTTGAAGTACAAGCGGGGAACAAGTCCTGCAAGACTCTGGGTTGTAGGTGTTCCCCGACCCGACAGGCATCACGATGGAGGCATCACGATGGATGATCGTCTCCCCGAGGCAGAGGCAACAAACAACCTTCAACTTTGCACAGGGAGAGAGTGGACTTGGAAAATGTAACTATGGTACCGAGCAAACAGGGGTTTTCCAGGGCCTGCAGAGTGAATAAGCCCTACTGGAAGCCCAAGCACCAGGGACAGTAAAACCAGTAGAACCCTATCTATTAGCAGGCAAACTGACCACCAGTAGCAGCTGTAAAATCTCAGATGCAACAGAGGAGAACCACCAACACAACCTAGGCCAACCTAATAAGAAGCTAGGCAAACCTCCTCTGTCCAGAAAAGGCAAACATGCCAGAAAATTAAAACAAAATTCATGAAGAAACACAACAGACAAACAAGGCAGTCAAAGAGAAACATCGGCCGTGGAGTTGATGTAAAGCTAGCTATGCCAGAAGCAGTGCTCCCCTCCCAGCCAATAACACTTCCCTACCCGGGGGCAAGACGAAAAGCCCAAGACCCCTGACACACCCCAAGGACAAAGACAACCTCGAGCAACGAAGTCTTCAACGGGGAGTGATTTCTGAATGCCCCTGGGAAGATAATCCTGACACGCAAGGGCAGTATTAACTGAACACCTAATGAAGGTCATGCTAGGCACTTGCTGCTCCTGGACACTAAGACACCTGGCCACCACACCAACACACAGCTGGAAAAGCCACACACGGTGAAAATCCAGAACAGGAATTTGAGGCCAGAGGTGGCGATCCAATCACCAGCACATCAGTTCAAGAACTGCCGGCTCGCCTGAGCGGGCTTCCCTAACCCCCTTCGGGTTGGGGTAGCGCTAACAAGCGGGAGGGCTAGTTGCATGAAGTGTTGCTTGTTTGTTTGTTTGTTTGTTTGTTTTCTTTCTAGGGGGAGATATTTTGATCTCTTTTAGGATGTACTGTACATTGCATAGCGTTACCAGACAGTGGTCTGTTTTGATTCACCTACCTTTCTAGGTCCTTCCCCAGTCGATGACAATTATGACATACAGTACAGTACTTTAAATGTAAAGTGCTCATAAGTCATTGCTTTCTGCGCCTCTCTGAGGGGTCCAGGTACTGGCTCTTGGTCTCCGGTAGGCATAAGGACTCCTGTGACTGATGACCCCAAATTAATATAGCACATATCAGTTCAGAGAGCTCCAGGGTCCCTCCAGGGCTCACCACAGAAGAACAGAACTTTACTACAGAAAAATATAAATCATAATTTAGTCTTTAATCAAGTTTTAGAGTAATAAACTACAAGCATATAAAACATAATATTTTTGTTTGTTTATGAATTAATAATGAAACAAACTTGAAATGTTCAAAAGTCTTACCTCCTTTGTGAGACTGGCACAAGATCTTCATTATACATTGCCTCACATGTTATATGTGCACAAAACTGTGTGTAGTGATTCTGAGTGGCAGGGTTGCAGGTGTTCAGCAATATGTTCAGGCCAAGAGGCTTGAGTGATAACAGGTAGCGCCTCCACATTGGGTCATCAAACTGAAGCCCAAATGCTGTCTGATGGTCATGAGTTAGTGACATCAGCACAGATTCAGATTCTGCAAGAGGATGACTGGCTCTATATATTGTACTAATATAACTGTTGCATACAAAATTAGAACCTAAGATAGTGAGTGACCCAGATCAGGTTGGACTAACTGTGTGTACGTGGGCCACATGTCACCCGAGACAGATATTCTGTGGCAGACTGCTAACTCTTGTTAAAACGATAAAGAAATAATGTATAGAATATTTTGAAGAAGGCTATACTATAGAAGATGGTAGTGAAGGGCAGTGAGTGAGTGCTCAGACAAGAAGAGAGTTCAGAGAAGAGTTCACCTGAAAAAAGGTAGATCCTGCAATCTTCACACTCGCATAATTTTTATTATGGCAATTTTGTTTTGTTGTCCATTGCACCGTTAATTTCAGCAGTGAGTTGCAAGTCATGCAGCCATTGCGAATAAGAATCAGGATACATGCAAGCACACAGTCAAGAATGCACAGGCCACAACATTGTACAAAGTTCTTTAAGGATCTGCCATAGGAAACTGTGTTACTACGGTACTGGCTGCTAGAACCTAATGTTCTACTGTTTCATCCAGAATGTGTTAGGAATGGGTGTGATGACACCTATTTTCTGGAGGGAGCCCCTTTGGCTCCCCAGAGATTATCCAGGCTGATATGCTAATGTCAGAATTTGGCATCAGTCATGTATATGGAGTTCTATGGGCCTACAGGAGACCACGAGCCAGAACCTGGCCTCTCAGAGAGGCAGGGGGAGCAATGGCCTATAGAAACCCCTGTGTGGCTGGAAGCATTCTATGCCTGCCATCGACCGAGTCAGGCACCCAGAAAGGTAAGCATCCCAAAACAAACCCTTATTCTGGTGAAAATTGCTACCACAAGCCGAACAGGTGGATAGAACTCCCCCTAAAAGAAACGAGCAAACGATTATGATGTCACACGTCACCGCGCCCCTGTCTGCGCAGCTCCCCCCTCCCCGGGAGGGGGAAGAGGAAGCCCCCAGACCTATCGCGCCGGCTATTCACCATCAGTTCTTCGGCTGGTGCTAGAGGCTGAGGTCCTGTGCTCCGGTTCCAGTGACTGTTTCAGCCACTGTACCTAGAGTGTGTGACTGTCTTCTAGGTGGTGCGTGAGCCGGGAGTGTTTCTCCAGTACTCGGGCTGCATGTGCCTAGGGTTTTCTTCCCTAGGTGCCCTGCCCTTGGGCTTGGGGCCACCTTCCACAAGTTCCTTGGATTCTGCTCCTGCTAGGCCGTTTACTGCATGGTTTTCGGCTGCCCTTTGTGTGCTCGGGTGTTCTGTCTCCCTTGTTCGCCTTAGGGTAAGGTGCAGTTTTGCACAGGTGGGGTGCAGAGTACTGCGCAGCTGTTTCACTAATCATGGCGGCCGCTCTGTCCCGCCTGGGTACGCTGTCCTCTTGCAGGGTTTTCTTTTTCTTTTTGTTTATCTGCCTGGTGGGGGTCTGCCTTTGTTCTTGCCCCCCCCTGTGTCCCCAGTGTACTGAGTATTCTTCCTTCTTCCGGTGGTTCTCCCTGCTAGGTCTGGGTGAGTGTACACATCCTGGGGGTTCAGTTTTTAGAAGGTTGTTTGATAAATTTGGGCTCCAATTAGCAGTACTCTGCCTGGGATTACCTGAGCGCGAGTCCTATATAGTAAATGCTCAGGACCCTCGGAAACCCCTGGGAAACCCCTGGGAGCGCGCGGGTCCGATGGATGTGCCCCCGGAGTTCCCCATTGCTTCCAGCATATTTAGGGTTGCTCTCACCCCTTGTCTCAGGTGACACTCTCTGTCTTTGCCTCCGTCTGCTGCCTGTGGAGTTAGTGACACCTTTGGCCCAGAGTCCTGCGAGTTTTGTTGCTTGTTGTGACTCAGTTACTCGTCTTATGCTGACTATGCGGGTAAAGCCAGCACGGGCGTTGCACGTTTGAGCTTCAATGGTGGCAACGCTCCTCGGATGTTTGCTCCCCGAAGCCCCGAGGCTGCCCCGTTTTTGGTTGGTGTTGGGGCTTGGGAGTGTTGTTCTTCGGTTCCTTCCACGCCCCCTTGTCTTTCCCCTGTTGTGGTCTAATCTGGTCCCCCTTCCTACCTGCATCCGGATCCTTACCGTCTGTGGGTTCGGGTCGGAGTCGTTGGTTTTGAGACTCGGGCGATCTTGGGGATTCCCCTTCCGGGGTAGCGACGGGGGCATTTGAGCCTGTTCCTCCAGCCGTGTTGTAAGAGTCTGCCAGTGGCTCCCTTCCTTAGTATTTTCGTGGCTGCCATGGTTTTTTCTTGCGAGGCCGGGGCTTTAGGGGGATGGCTCGGCCTCGGGGCCTGCTGTGTGGGTTCTGTGGCTGGGGAGGGCTGACTTGGGGGGGCCCTCGGGCCCCATTGGACCCCGCGAGGGGTTTTCTACCCTCTAGGTGGGGCTTGCAGTTACGCGGAGTGGGGTTTTCCTTCCCCCTCTCCATACGAGTTGTTAGGTGTCGGCCCCTCCCCAGACTCGGTTCCTTGTCCCTTGAGTCGGTTGGTTCCGTCCTGTAGGTGGGTGCTCTTCTCCGTTATTTCCCCCCTTTTTCTTGGGATGGGATTTCTCCATCATGTTCCCCTCTTCTTGGGGTTCTACATGACTTTTGGTCTTGGGTGCGACTAGCCTCGAATGAATCTTGACGAGGCTGGTTAGGTTCTGCCTCGAGTCTCTCACCTTCAGTTGGTGGTCAGGTGGCTTCGTGGTTGGTGTCCCACATGCATGCTTCTTCTTGGCGGCAGTATGGGATATTCGGTGGTCTTTCCTTTTCCTTCTGTCCCTTCTTAGGTGGATGCGTTTGTTGGCGTCGGCTTGGCTTTTCTGGTGGGGGTTCGGGGCAGTCATCTTGCCGCATACTGTCGCCTCGTTTCGTGCAGCGCTGGTGGAGCTGCTTCGGCTTGCTTTCGGTCTTGGTGTTACATCTGTGCTGTTCGTAAGTTGTCTCATGCGTTGTTTCACCTACGGCATGCTCATGCACCGCTTGAGCTGTCCTGGTCTCTGGGCAGCGTGCTCTTTCTTCTCCTCAGTTGATTGTGACCCCTTCAGTTTGGGTTTGTTTCTCGAAGGTTCTTTTCCTGTTGGAATTTGCCTCTTGGGGTCGGGTCATTGAGCTTCTTGCTCTCCTCCAGCGCAGGGGTTTCTGCTCCTTCGGTCGTGGCGATTGGTTTGTTCGGTTGCAGCCGTCTCCCTCTTTTCTGGCACGGAATGAGGCTGCTGCTTTCCGGAGGGGTCCTTGGTTGTTGGTGCTTGGTTGGTCAGGCCGGGAGTGCAGAGTGTTTTGTGTTTGGTTGCGGCCCTCTGATGTTATTTGCATGCCATGGCTTCTGTGTCCAGGACGAGCTTTAGGTTGATCCGGTCCCGTTCTTCCTTGTTTGCGGGTGAAGGTCTCCTGGGTCATGCCTCGTGTTATTACGGCAAGCCAGCCTGCGTTCTATCCCCGTGCCCATGGCATTTGTGGATTTGCTGCTCTTGCTGCCGTCTTGGCGGCAGGTCCTAGCCGACATTCAGGCATGGGGCTTTTGGCAGTCGTACAGGGGCCTGGCTGTTCGATATCTCGTGTCATTCCCAAGCCCAATCGGGCCTGTGTCACCTTGGGCACCTTGGGTTGGTGGTTGAAGCCAGTTGTCTCGACTTTGAGTTGGTGAGTGTGTGGCGTCCGCCTCCCGGGTATGTCTCTCTTTTTTCTCTGTGGGTAGTTAGCTCCGGGGAGCTGAAGGGGCTCCCCCAGAAAACTAGCGTTGAATGTAATGAAACGCCATTTTCTGGGTGAGACCCGGAGGCTCCCAGGCATCCCTCCCTCCCTCCCTCCCTCCCTCTCGGTTGCGGTTTTTTGCATTTTTGACATCCAGCCTCAGAACTGATGGTGGATAGCCAACGCGGTAGGTCTGGGGCTCCCCCTTCCCCCTCCCAGGGAGGGAGGAACTGCGCAGACAGCGACGCGGTGACGTGTGAGGTCATAATCATTTGCTCGTTTCTTTTAGGGGAGTTCTATCCACAAGTTCGGCTTTTGGTAGCACTTTTTACCAGAATAGGGGTTTGTTTTGGGATGCTTACCTTTCTGGGTGCCTGACTCGGTCGATGGCAGACATAGAATGCTTCCAACCACACGGGGGTTTCTATAGGCCATTGCTCCCCTTACCTCTCTGAGGGGGCCAGGTTCTGGCTCGTGGTCCCCGGTAGGCCCATAAAACTCCATACACATGACTGATGCCAAAGTCTGACATTAGCATATCAGCCTGAATAAGTTCCGGGGAGCCTCCAGGTCTCACCCAGAAAATGATGTTTCATTACATTCATTGCTGTTTTTTTTTTTTTTTTTTGCACCCATTCTGATTCCTACCTTCCAGGCAAACAATGAGATGTTTGTTGTACCCTACTCAGATGTTGAGATGTACCCTATTCTAATGTGGGCCTAATCTGTGTAGTCATCTGTCCTTCATGATTTGTGCCCAGTGGCTGGCTGTTCTTGGGGATGTATCTTCAGGTGTCTCAGCATTTCCCATTTGTAATGCATTTTCATCAACCCACAGACTAAGTGCTTTTTTCAAAGCCTGTCTACACAACCATGACCAACAGTAGCCTGCAACCCTTTCAGTATTTTTCTTTGATATGACATGTTCAGTTATACGTGCTTGGTGGTTTTGGAAAACGAACCTCACATATAACAAGGTCAACTATCCCTACATTCAATGTCTGTCATTCGTCTGTGATTTTAGGATGTCTCTAGTCTCCTCGTTGATGAGGGTCAGGCCTAGGATGTATGTTTTTTCAAGATTACATTACCCATCAATACCTTGGCACATGGAATCCTGCTGTGGCACATGTCAGCTTTTCCCTCTCTTTACTATTTTTATTTCACTTTATGGTTGCATTCACTTTTGGCTAAAGGGAATAACTCAGAGGCCAATGTTAAAAATAAGTCATTCATAGTAGATGAAAGGCTTCTTTCTTTGATGGACAATCAATTGTTCACATATCCTTAATTTGTCCTGATTGTATTGTGTCATTTCAATTACTGTTTGAAGGGCTTTCGAGTATATAGCAATGTACCTCCTGATGGTCTTAAAAGGGGTGAATTGAGAATTCTCAAGTGTTTACTGTCTTTCTGATATGGCTTGCTGATACCGACTAAGGGAGGGACTGTGTGACCAGCTCGGAAAGAAAAAAAGCTTCACCTATACTTGATATATTATTTTTTAGTCAATTTAAAATTATAAAAAGAACAATTAAGAGACAATCAACACCCCACAAAAAATATGAGAAACATTTTATTTAAAACAAATTTATGAAACATACCTTTTGTAGGGTTTGAAGATGCTACTCTCTCAGACTTGACTTCTTCAAACATAACATTATCGCCATACAGAGATGGGGCACTGCAAAAAACAAAAAAAAAAACAGCGTTGAATGTAATGAAACGCCATTTTCTGGGTGAGCCCCAGAGGCTCCCTGGAGCTTATCGGGCTAATGTATGTTATATTAGATCAGGACATTAGCTAAGGAGTTCAGACCTACCAGGGACCAGCGCCAGAACCTGGCCCCTTCAGAGAGGTTTCTGGGAAACAAAGGAGGACTGCACTAGATTTTTTTCAAGATGGCGTCTGTTTACAATCGCCCCTGGCTACGGTATAAGTGATCCCTTTACACCGCGGGACATTTGAATCGTGCCTGGCACCCTATGGCATATATATATAGGCCATGCGCACGGTGGGACATGTTACTCATGGCATATATATACGCCATGTGAAGTTTAAGAGTTAAACTGCTTTTTGTAGCAATTTTCACCAGAATAGGAGGTTGTTTTGGGATGCTTACCTTTCTGGATGCCTGACCCGGTCAATGGCATAGAATGCTTCCAACCACACGGGGGGTTTCTATAGGCCATTGCTCCCCATGCCTCTCTGAGGGGTCCAGGTTCTGGTTCATGGCCCCCGGTAGGCCCGCAGAACTCTCACACCATAAAGAAGTCAGAAGCAGTTTTATTTAATTTGTTTTACTTTTTTTTATTTAATGTGATTAGCATTCAACCAGCGAGAATAGCCACTGCTCTATTCTTTCACTTTTATGTCACACTAGTGATTTTGTTGGTTTGCCTTTTGTACCATTTTACTGGTCTTCATTCATGCTCT
>WNGS01033470.1:15577485-15590721 GCA_020271785.1 Procambarus virginalis | reverse complement strand
AGACATCATTATTCCCACATCTTTTACATGCTCTTTTCCTACTATGAGCACATTTGATTGTGATTTGTACCCTGTATTATGTTTAAGGTCCTCATTTATACCGTACCTGAGTACCTGGAATTTATCACTGTTAAACATCATGTTATTTTCTGATACACAGTCGAAAACTATGTTAATATCAGCTTGAAGTTTTTCAATGTCTTCAGCCGAGGTAAGTTTCATACAGATATTTGTGTCATTGGCAAAAGATGATACGAAGCTATGACTTGTATTTTTGTCTATATCTGATATGAAAATAAGGAAAGGCAGCGGTGCAAGGACCGTACCCTGAGGTTCAGAGCTTTTAACTGCGCTTGGACTAGATTTTATATGGTTGATTGTTATTCACTGAGTCCTGTTTGACAGAAAACCGAGTATCCAGTGTCCTAATTTACCGGTTATTCCCATTGACTTCATTTTGTGTGCTGTCACGCCACGGTCACATTTATCAAAAGCCTTTGCGAAGTCCGTGCATATCACATCAGCTTTCTGTTTTTCTTCTAATGCCTCAGTGACTTTGCGTAGTGATCAAGTAGCTGTGAGAGGCACGATCTTCCCGCTCGAAATCCATATTGGCCTGGGTTGTGAAGGTCATTGGTCTCCATGTAATTGGTGACCTGACTCCTTATCACTCTATCAAATACTTTTATTATCTGCGACGTTAGTGCAACTGGTCTATAATTCTTTGCCAATGCTTTGCTCCCTCCCTTGTGTAGAGGGGCAATGTCTGCTCCTTTAACCCTTAAACTGCGCATGGCGTATATATACGCCATGAGTAACATGTCCCACCGTGCGCATGGCGTATATATATGCCAAAGGGTGCCAGGCACGATTCAAATGTCCCGCGGTGTAAAGGGGTCACCCATACCGTAGCCAGGGGCGATTGTAAACAGACGCCATCTTGAAAAAAAATCTAGAGCAGGCCTCCTTTGTGTCACAGGCCTTAGTGGCCAGACACCATGGCGAGCGCATCACGGCCCAGCGTGCGACCTCACTCAGCGCACCGCCTCGCGCAGTCTTTGACCGAAGACGAAATTGCAAATGAATTGTTCAAGGACGTTGACGAATCTGATATTGACGACTCGGATATAGATGAAGATTATACACAGCCTGAAGTAATAGAAACAACAGATAGTGAGGGTGAACATGTTGGTGCCACGAGGGTGAGGATGTCACTTGAGTTACCCGCTACTACTCAACACCACCTCGCGCCCAAGCACGTCGTTCATCTGTTCCATTGCACATTTATGCCTGAAACGTGCTAGATCGACAAGTCTGAAACAGGTGAATCTTTCTCAGGTTTTAGTGATGAAGAATCGGAGAATAGTTTTACCCCGGCTGCTAGTGCCAGTACAAGTTTCGCCGCATCAGCTGCCCGCCCAGCCAAGCGCCGCCGCGTGGAACAATATGGCGACAATGAGGAACAAATTCCCTCATGTTCCAAATCTTTTTCCTCATCTACCCTTCCTGCCCCTACTGTTGCAATGCCTGCTTCAGCTCCTGGTCCCCGGATTCCTCGCCGTGGTGCAGCTAATGGCTCTCGGAAGGCAGCAGGTTTGTTTGTGTCGAGTGATGGGGAAGATTTTGTTCCACAAATTCCCGACTTTGACAACATAGATGTGGGAATTACAGATCTTTAACCCTTAACATGCTCGGGGTTTAACCCTTAAACTGTGCATGGCGTATATATACGCCCTGAGTAACATGTCCGACGGTGCGCATGGCGTATATATACGCCATAGGGTGCCATTCCCGATTCAAATGGCCCGCGGCTACACGGGGTTCACAGTAGCTTCCTCAGGGCTCTTGTAAACAGACGCCATTTAAAAAAAAAATCGTGGGCAATATTCTCAAGTGTGAGAGGCACAGTACTGTTGGAGCAACCAAGGCTGGCGCACGCAGCATGAGCGATCAGCATTGCTGTTCAGCTTGTGACCACAGCATCACCGAAAAATGTCAAAATAAATATATAACTGTTATTATTTAGTGATGACAATATTACAGATGACCCGTGACTGTGATATAAATAACCAGGGTTGTGATAATAGCAGGATTGTTGTAATAATTAGCGCTGTGGGAGGAGTGATGCTGAGAGACTGAGGGAGACAGCATCGTTTACTGACTGTGTGGCCACCTGTTATTGTTTACATTCACCATACCAGCTCAGTGGTTCTCTATGATGAACACAAATGTAGATACTTATATATGATGTGTGTATTAGTGTAATAACAGCAAAAGGATTATGCTGGGAGGAGCCATTTGGGTGACGGAGGTGACGTCGTCTGCACGATTTGTCAAGCTGTTTAGAGGGTGGCCACTATGCTCTTTGGGCGCACTACAAGCTTAGGTGTACAGTTACAGTGCATAAAACATGTAGATATTTATATATAATATGTGTATATAGGGTAATAACACTGAAAACAGTATTGTTGGGGGAGAAAGTTTAGTGCGTGTGACCTTGAATGAGTGAGGGAGCCGCCAGCCGCCAGCTGTGTATACCGACAACTCTTAGTGCCTGAACTAACTATATCAGCTTAGCTGTACAGTTGTGGTGAACAAAATATATACATACTTATATAAATGTCTGTATATAGTGTAATAACACCACAAATGGTATTGTTGGGGGAGAAAGTTTAGTGCGTGTGTGAGGGAGTGGCAGCGAGTGGCTGGCTGGTGTGTGGCGGTAACTCTCGTTGCTTTTCGACTCTCAATACCAACTTAGTGGTTCGTTATGGTAACCAAAATATGCAGATACTTATATATAACCTGTGTATAGAGTGTAATAGCAGCAAAACTATTTGTTTATTGTTTTATGAAAAGAATAATTGAATACTAATAGCACACCATACGTTGAGTATAGCGATTATTCACCACTTTTATTATATAAATATATACAATACACACTATTGAAGAATATTACTGCAAAAAAACTAAGAAAAATCAATCGGAGACATTGAAACAATTAGGTAATAATATCTTTGTGGCAACTCCCATCTGTCAGCGCGGGTGACGCTGACCGCCCTGGCGACCCGCTCTGTCAACGCCCACTTTTTGCCGACTCCTCGGTCAATTGCGCCCAAAATATGTGACTACGATTTTTGCTATTTTCCCGTGCTCAGGGGGACACAAATTAACATGTTTAGAAGACGAAAAAAATTTTGGATTTTTTTTTTCTTGCGCACAGGGGTGTAAATGTCCCCAGGACCCATGAGCAGTGTAAGGGTTAATATCCTGTCATCCCNGCAAAGTGCCGGTACACAGGCACTCAATCTAGTGTGGATGAAGAGCTTGGACCGGAGAGATACCAGATGGCCTTAAAGTGGCAGACATAGCCCCTCTACACAAGGGAGGGAGCAAAGCATTGGCAAAAGAATTATAGACCAGTTTGCACTGACGCCACATAATAAAAGTATTTGAGAGAGTGATTAGGAGTCAGGTCACCAATTTCTGGAGACCAATGACCTTCCACAACCAGGCCAACATGGATTTCGAGCGGGAAGATCGTGCCTCTCACAGCTACTTGAGCACTACGAAAAGTCACTGAGGCATTAGAAGAAAACAGAATGCTGATGTGATATACACGGACTTCGCAAAGGCTTTCGATAAATGTGACCATGGCGTGATAGCACACCAAATGAAGTCAATGGGAATAACCGTAAAGTAGGACGCTGGATACTCATTTTTCTGTCAAACAGGACTCAGCGAGTAACGGTCAACCATATAAATCTAGTCCAAGTGCAGTTAAAAGCTCTGTACCTCAGGGTACAGTCCTTGCACCGCTGCTTTTCCTTATTCTCATATCAGATATAGACAAAATACAAGTCACAGCTTCGTATCATCCTTTGCAGATGACACAAAAATCAGTATGAAATTACCTCGGCTGAAGACATTGAAAACTTCAAGCTGATATTAATAAAGTTTTCGACTGGGCATCAGAAAATAACATGATTTTAACAGTGATAAATTCCAGGTACTCAGGTACGGTAAAAATGAGGACCTTAAACATAATACAGAGTACAAAACACAATCAATGTGCCCAAGTAGGAAAACAGCATGTAAAGGATTTGGGAATAATGATGTCTGACGACCTAACGTTTAGGAGCATAACCAAGCAAATATTGCGACAGCCAGAAAAATGATAGGATGGATTACGAGAACTTTCAAATCCAGGGATCACATCACAATGCTTGTACTCTTCAAGTCACTTGTGCTGTCCCGTCTTGAGTACTGTTCAGTACTCACTTCCCCCTTCAGAGCAGGAGAGATTGCTGAAATAGAGGAATACAGAGAACATATACAGCACGTATAGACGCGATAAAGCACCTAAATTATTGGGATCGTCTCAAAGCTCTCCAAATGTACTCACTAGAAAGAAGACGAGAGAGATATCAAATAATATACACCTGGAAGATACTGGAGGGCCAGGTCCCAAATCTACACAGTAAAATAACAACGTACTGGAGTGAACGATATGGAAGAAAATGCAGAATAGAACCAGTGAAGAGCAGGGGTGCCATAGGCACAATCAGAGAACACTGTATAAACATCAGAGGTCCACGGTTGTTCAACGTCCTCCCAGCAAGCATAAGAAATATTGCCGAACAACCGTGGACATCTTCAAGAGGAAACTAGATTTATTCCTCCAAGGAGTTCCGGACCAGCCGGGCTGTGGTGGGTATGTGGGCCTGCGGGCCGCTCCAAGCAACAGCCTAGTGGACCAAACTCTCACAAGTCAAGCCTGGCCTCGGGCCGGGCTTGGGGAGTAGAAGACTCCCAGAACCCCATCAACCAGGTATCAACCAGGTATGTCACATGGCTCCGGTTTCCCATTTTCTTTGGTGTTTTTCCTCCTGAGATGGTGCTTTGTGCAGTGTGTGGAGCCAAGTTTTTATTTATTGGATCTGCATATGCACAGGGTCTCCTTTCCTGTGCGTCTAAGTACTACTATTGCGCGGTCATGGTTATCTTCCCTGGGGTATTCGGACAACACTCCCTTCAAGAGACTTCCTCACTTGTGGTGGTCCTTGTTCTTAAGGTATCTTCTTGAGGTTATCTTGAGATGATTTCGGGGTTTTTAGTGTCCCCACGGCCCGGTCCTCGACCAGGCCTCCACCCCCAGGAAGCAGCCCGTGACAGCTGACTAACACCCAGGTACCTTTTTACTGCTAGGTAACAGGGGCATAGGGTGAAAGAAACTCTGCCCAATGTTTTTCGCCGGCACCTGGGATTGAACCCAGGACCACAGGATCACAAGTCCAGCGTGCTGTCCGCTCGGCCGACCAGCTACCCTTTAAGGTAAGCCGATGGTCTGTGACTTTTTGCCTTTCCTTGGGTTGGGAGTGTTTTTGGCTGGTTGGGCACACTGTGGTCTGTGAACCAGTTATTTAGTTTACACAAGACTTGATTCAGCATGGGGCCCTTGGTCTCCTGTCCTCCCCTCCCCTCCCCATTCTCTGCTCTTCTTTCCTGAGGATGTGGTCTCCCAGTTTTTCCTAAGTAGCTATGGCCTGTCGGCCCTTTCAAAAATCCTTTGTGTTTGGAAGGATTAACAAATTGAAAAATTTACAGTACTGTACTTGGAAATCCATAAAATTATGGAATATTAACAATGCATGGCCCGGCAGGCAGCAGTGTCATGATGCCACGTGGGGGTATACAGAGAATTGGAAGACATTGCAAATATTTTAATTGTTGACGGCGTTTACGTCATGTCGCACACTACGTATGTTGTTTTAATTACTCTGAGAACGTCATCATGAAGCCTAAGTGTTACGAACTACCCAGAGTGCATTCTCTCTAGTGGTCAACAGACTCATGTACATTAATACTGTAGCTATGTGGCAGCTCAGTATTTGATGACACAGAGGTAACACAAGGAGAACTTGGCCTCAGCTGTCTAGGCTATGGCAAACTTGTGCAGAGAGCAGAACCAAGTTGATAGTGAACATTATTAAATGTGACATTTCACCTCCAAGGACTTTTATCTAGGCTGAGTTGATAATCTCAAATCGAATAGTGAAACATATCTCCAATACTTTTTATTCCTAGTATCTTGCTCTGCTTTGTTTTCAGCACGTTTAGGTATGCTTAGCCCATAAAGTTTTTTTTAATGCAAGGATTGAAGGGCTTTTTAAGAACATGATCAATTTGAAAAATAAGTGCTTGCCTTACCCTTTAACTGCGCAATGTCCCTGCAGGCCCAGGCTTCGGGTGCACAACGCGCCTCCGGGTGTTTTTATTTTTCACGTTCCATTCAAAACTCCCGCGGCTACATGGGGTTCACATTAGCTTCCTCAGGGCTCTTGTAAACAACGCCATCTTTAAAAAAAAATCATGGTCCACATTGCCGGGTGTCAGAGCCTCAGTAGTGAGCAACCAAGGCTGGCGCTCGCAGCATGAGCGCACAGCACTGCTGTTCAGCGTGTGACCACAGCATCGCCTAATATTGTCAAAATATATATATAATCTGTTTTATTTAGCAATGATAGTATTATAGAAGAGCCTGAGTGTGATAATGACTGGTACAATGTTCAAATATCAGTGATTCAATGCTGTTCATGATGTTCACAGCGCTAGCCACAGCACCACAGCATTATTTCGTCCATCTAGGAATCTTCAAACGACTTTTTAGGTTCCTTTTCAAAATAAACTTGTGGTCAATTATTCATTTACAGGAATTAGTGACCAGGATTGTGGTTATAATTAGCATTGTGCGTAGTATTGTGGAAGGAGGAATTTTGGTGAGGGAGGGAGGAAGGGAGAGAATTGAGGTAGCCTCACTGTGTGGCAGCCACTCTTTGTTTTGCCCACCATACTAGCTTCGTGGTTCGCTACAGGGAACATATATGTGCATGGGTATATACAGTGTGTATGTATATAGTGTAATAACAGCATCAGGAGTATGTTGAGAGGCACTATTTTGGTGAGGGAGGTGACGTCGTAATCGTGCGTCGTCTGCTGTGTGATTTCTCATGCAGTGTATGGTGGCCACTGTACTGTTTGGACACAATATCAGCTTACTTGCATAGTTCTGGTAAATAAAACATGTAGATAGGTATATAACATGTGTAAATAGTGTAATAAAAACAATAACAGTATGATGGGAGGAGCAATGTTGGCGAGTAAGATGTTGGAGTGAGGGAGACTGGCTGGGTGTGGCTGCTCACACTCACGGTGTTCTGAATGTGTTGGTGAATGTATATAGTGTGTACATATGTTGTAAATATACATAAATGAACATGAAACATTGGTGTGAATAACTGTATGATTTGAGGAGCAATGTTGGTGAATACAATGTTGGAGGAGTGAGGGAGGGCTGGCTGGGTGTGACAGCTCACACTCGCAGTGTTCTGAATGTGTTGATGGTGAATGTATATAGTATGTGACAGTGTATAGTCTGTAAATAGATTGTATATATACATAAATTTGCATGATACATGGTAAATATGTGCAACTTATGTGTACACAAGTGTCATGCACGTAACACAGTGTCTTCGGACAGTACAGATGTTTTACTGCCATAATATAGTGTACGTGTTCGTTATACATAGGATTAGGATGTAAAAGCAAATAAAATGTATTTGGAACTGTGCGCAAAAAATGAGCAAAAATATATTCGCGGCAACTCGCGCACCCCGTTCCGGGCACCCTACTGGCCTCGGGAGCATACATCACGGGTGAATGGAGAATGATGACGTCACGCGCCAACTTACGGACCTCATAGCAGCCAAAGTACGTACAAGTTCGATATTTTTTTGACATACCCATACTGAGGAAAGGGTTTTGATGCTTTAAAAAAACAAAAGAATTTTTCAAGAGAATTTATTTCCTGCGTACTGGGAGGGGTGTCATATTTAGAGGCGGCGCAGTTAAAGGGTTAACCCTTAAATGGCGCATAGCTATATACCATTTGACACCCACAGGCGCATACAACAAAAAAAAAAAAAATATTTTTTCTTCCTAACCTGTTAATTTGTGTTCACTGATCACGGGAAAAATAATAAAAAAATCGTAAGTTGAATATATTGGCCGCTATAGGGCAGGGAAGTCTGGCACAAAATAGGCGCTCACTCAGCATGCGTCCCAGGCGGTCTGTTGATCGCCAGCTGTCAGGCCGGAGTTGCCACAAAGAGATAATTGCCTAATTATTTCAATGTCTCTGATTGATTTTTCATAGTTTTTTTGCTGTAATATTATTCAATAGTGTGTAGTGTGATATATTTATATAATGAAATGAGTGAATCATCGCTGTACTCAAAAATATGGTGTGCTTATTGTTGATTCAATTATGTTCATCAAACAGTGAACAAATACTTTGTCGGTTGTTACACTATATACACAGGTTATATATAAGTATCTGCATGTTTTGTTCACCATAACGAACCACTAAGTTGCTATTATGAATCAAAAAGTAACGAGGAGTGACCGCCGTGTACCAGCCAGCCACTCACGCCCTCCCTCAAGTCACCTGACTCACCCATATTCTCCTCCCACAATACTGTTTTTGCTTTATTCACTATATACAGATGCTATATATAAGTATCTACATTCGTGTTCACCATAACGAACCACTAAGTTGGTCTGCTGAGTGGCAGTGGCAGGCAGTGGCAGCCCGCCACTGGCTGCCACTCCCTCCCTCACCTCACCTCACCTGACTTGCCACCATTTTCCACTCACCATACTGTTTTTGCTTTTATATACAGACGTTATATATAAGTATTTACATGTTTTGTTCACCATAACTGTACATCTAAGCTTGTATGGTGAGTAAAGGCACAAAGACATAGGACCTCACAGTCAGCTGATGGCTGCCGCCCTCAAGGCCAGACGCACTAATATTTCTCCTCCAACAATACTGTTTGTGGTGTTATTACGCTATATACACACATATATATAAATATCTACCGGTTTTATTCACCATACTTGTACAAGTAAACTGGTATGGTGCCCAAAGACCATCGTGGTCACCAGTAAACAACACGATAATTCCTGCAGACGACGCTCCTCTCTCACCAAAATGGCGGCTCCCAACCTCCTACGCTTGCTGTTTATACCCTCTATACACACGTTATATATAAGTATCTACATTTGTGTTCACCATAGCGAACCACTAAGCTGGTATGGTGAGTGCAGTCAATAAAAGGTGGCCACACACAGTCAGATAACAACGCCACCACCCTCCCTCCCACAGCATTACTCCTCCCTCCATGGAGCACAGCGCTAAATATCATCACAATCCTCTTATTATCAGACCCATGGTCAGTTTTATCACAGTCAGGGGTCTTATGTAATAATATTATCGCTACATAATAGCATGAACAAGTATATTATGGCATTTTTAGGCGATGCTGTGGTCACAAGCTGAACAGCAGTGCTGTGAGCTCATGCTGCGTGCGTCAGGCTTGTTAGCTTACTCGATACTGAGGCCCTTAACACCCGGGAGTTTGGCCCACGATTTTTTTAAAAAATGGCGTCTGTTTACAAGAGCCCTGATGAAGGTGTGGTGAACCCCGTGTATCCGCGGGCTGTTTAAATCTTGCGTAGTACTCCAACGCATCATATGATGCGATGCGCAATTTACTGCAAGTCGGTCAAAGCATCATATGATGCGATGCGCAATTGAAGGTTAATGAATAAAGAGGTGATTATAAAGCTAGTGGCTTTCCAAGATTGTAAATACTATGCTATGTATTCTCACAAACCCAATGTACCGTCTTGTATATAAATAAATAAATAAATAAATAAATAAAAAAATTATAAGTCTTTGCTTTGGTTTGGTTAGTTCAAGATTCATTATTATATCATATGGTATTGACTGAAAAAAACAATTCTTGTTGTGGCTAGATACTTTCTGGGGGGAGCCGCTTCGGCTCCCTGGGGCTTACTAAGCTGATATGCTAATGTCAGACTTTGGCATCAGTCATGTGTATGGAGTTCTGTGGGCCTACTGGGGACCACGAGCCAGAACCTGGCCCCCCTCAGAGAGGCATGGGGAGCAATGGCCTATAGAAACCCCATGTGTGGTTGGAAGCATTCTATGTCTGCCATCGACTGGGTCAGGCACCCAGAAAGGTAAGCATCCCAAAACAAACCTCTATTCTGGTGAAAATTTTGCTACCAAAAGCCGAACAAGTGGATAGAACTCCCCCTAAAAGAAACGAGCAAATGAGCATGATGTCACACGTCGCTGCGCCATTGCCTGCGCAGCTCCCTCCCTCCCTGGGAGGGGAAACGGGGAGACCTAGACCCTCGCGCCGGCTACCCACCCGTCAGTTTTAAGGCTGATGCTAGAGGCAACGGTTGTGTGCTCCGGCTCCAGTGGTTGTTTCAGCACTGTACCTAGTGTGTGGTGACTGTCTGCTAGGTGGTGCGTGAGCCGGGAGTGATTCTCCAGTACTCGGGCTGCATGTGCCTAGGGTTTCCTTCCCTAGGGCCCTGTAAGTACTGCCCTTGGGGCTTCCTTCCACAAGTTCTTTGGGTTCTGCCTCTGCTAGGCCATTTACTGCTTGGTTTTCGGCCGCTCTTTGTGTGCTCGGGTGTTCTGTCTCCCTTGTTCACCTTAGGGCGAGGGGCAATTTTGCACTGGTAGGGGTGCAGTACTGCCCAGCTTGTTTTCACCAATCATAGCGGCCGGCTCTGTTCCACCTGGGTACGCTGTCCTCTTGCGGGGTTTTCTTGTTTTTTTTTTTTTGTTTGCCTGGTGGGAGGGTCAGCCTTGGTTCTTGCCCCCTGTGTACTGAGGACTCTTACTTCTTCCAGTGGTTCCCCCTGCTAGGTCCCCGTGTGTGTACACGTCCCGGGGGTTCTGTTCTTAGAAGGTTGTTTGGTAGACTTGGGCACCGGTTAGCAGTACCCTACCTGGGATTACCTGGACGTGAATTACATAAAACACTCAGGACCCTGGGAATCCCCTTCAGGGAGCCGGTCGGCTGAGAGGACAGCACGCGGGACTTGTGATCCTGTGGTCCTGGGTTCGATCCTAGGCGCCGGCGAGAAACAATGGGCAGAGTTTCTTTCTCCCTATGCCCCTGCTACCTAGCAGTAAAATAGGTACCTGGGTGTTAGTCAGCTGTCACGGGCTGCTTCCTTGGGGTGAAGGCCTGGTCAAGGACCGGCCGCGGGGACACTAAAGCCCCGAAATCATCTCAAGATAACCTCTTAAGATAACGTGTAGATCCGATGGATGTGTCCCAGGATTTCCCCCCTCGCTTCGTGGGAGTTCGAGGGTTGCTTGGTTCCCTTGACTCGGGGTGACCCTCACTGTTTGGTCTCCGTCTGCTGGCTGTGGGGTCGGTGGCACCTTCGACCCGGAATCTTACGAGTTTCGTTGCTTCTTTGTCACTCGGTTACCCAGTCTTATGCTGACTATGCGGGTGCAGGCAGCACGGGTGTTGCACGTTGAGTTAAAGTGGTGGCAACGCGCTGGGTTGTTTGCTCCCCGGAAGTCCTGAGGCTGCCCTGTTTTTGGTAGTTGTGACTGGGCTTGGGGGTATTGGTTGCTTCGATTTTTGTTCCTTCCTTGCCCCTTTTTCTTTCCCCTGTTGTGGTTTAGTCTGGCCCCCCCCCCACTCCCTGCATCCGGATCCTTCCGTCTGTGGGTTCGGGGTCGGGGTGAGGGTTTGAGGGTCTTGAGCCTCGGGCAGTCTTGGGAGGTTTCCCCTTCCGGGGTATCGATGGAGGCATTCGAGCCTGTCCCTCCACTGGGATTGTATGAGTCTGCCAGTAGGCTCCCTTCCATAGTAACTTTCTAGCTGCTCTGGCGTTTTCTTTTGAAGCTGGGGCTTTGGGGGGATGGCTCGGCCCCGAGGCCTGCCATGGAGGTTTCCCGGGGGTTGGGGAGGGGCTGACTTTGGGGGCCTTGGGCCCCGTTGGACCCCGCCGGGGTTGTCCCCCCTCTGCATACGGGTTTTTGGGAGTTGGCCCCTCCCCGGGTTCGGATCCTTGTCCCTTCGGGTCCTTTCGATTCCGTCCTATCGGTGGGTACTTTTCTCTGTTTCTACCCCCTTTTCTCTGGGGCAGGATTCCTCCATTATGGAGGGGTCATGTTCTCCTGTTATCGGGGTTTCTGCATGACTTTTGGTCTCAGTGCTAATGTGCCTTTCTGAGCCTTCGTGATATTGTTTACTTCTGTGGGATCTCGGGGTTTCGGGAAGGTCTTCGATTCTTCTCGCATTTTAGGAACGTCTGTTGTATTCAGGTGAGGCTTATCTCTGGTCCTTTTTGGACTCGTTGGTCCTCTTCCGTGCTTCTTGTATATTTTTATACTGCCTTGTTCTTTCATGATTGTTTCTTCTCTCCGTGCACTGTCCTGCGCTGCACAGGGTTGCTAGATTGGGCTACTTGTAGCCACAGAAGGGCTATGCTATGTATGTTTCGCTCCTTACTGCTTTTTTCGTCTCCTGTTAATGGCTGCCCTGTGTGCTCTGAAAAGGGATTGAGTCATTATCAACTCTGGTTGATGGGGTTCTGGGAGTTCTTCTACTTCCCAAGCCCGGCCCGAGGCCAGGCTTGACTTGGGAGAGTTTGGTTCACTAGGCTGTTGCTTGGAGCGGCCCGCAGGCCCACATACCCACCACAGCCCGGTTGGTCCGGCACTCCTTGCAGGGAACAATCTAGTTTCCCCTTGAAGATGTCCACGGTTGTTCCGGCAATATTTCTTACGCTCGCTGGGAGGGTGTTGAACAACTGTAGACCTCTGATGTTTATACAGTGTTCTCTGATTGTGCCTATGGCACCTCTGCTCTTCACTGGTTCTAATCTACATTTTCTTCCATATTGTTCACTCCAGCACATTGTTATTTTACTGTGTAGATTTGGCACTTGGCCCTCCAGTATCTTCCACATGTCTATTATTTGATATCTCTCTCGTCTTCTTTCTAGTGAGTACATTTGGAGGGCTTTGAGATGATCTTAATAATTTAGGTGCTTTATCGCGTCTATGCGTGCCGTATATGTTCTCTGTATTCCCTCTATTTCAGCAATCTCTCCTGCTCTGAAGGGGGAAGCGAGTACTGAGCAGTACTCAAGATGGAACAACACAAGTGACTTGAAGAGTAGTATCCACTCAATTTAACGGCCTCTTTTATACCAATCTGCCGGTAATAACGACCGGTTTGGGAGATCGGTATCTGGACCCTGATATACCAGTCTGGCGGTCGATATCACCGAAGGTCGGTATTAAGTTTGTTTTGGCATCGG
>WNGS01033470.1:15548083-15565583 GCA_020271785.1 Procambarus virginalis | reverse complement strand
TCAGTATATTAAAGAGGAGCTGGCAAGCAGAGAGCTCCTGAACTCATCCAATGAGGTGGTAGAGGTACTTGGAATCAAGGTAGAAAATATTGATCTACTTATTATTTTAATATACAAACTGCTAGATGCAACAGTTGAGGAATTCATTGAACAGATCCACAAAATAGAGAATATCCTTGATAACCTAGCAAACCCAGTACCAGATATTATCTGGTACTGGGTTTATCTGGAAGATATTATCTTCCTTGGAGACTTCAATCTACCCAGTTTAAAATGGAGAATAGTAAACAATAATATTATAGCAGGAAATCAATGTGGAAATAACCAACCACATGTCAGAGAACTACTGAGATTCTGTGACAAATTCTCGCTCAGTCAGCAGATTACAGAACCAACTATGAACGAAAACACGCTGGACCTGATATTCATGAACAATGAGGAGCTAATCAGAGACATTACTGTCTCAGACACTACGTACTCGGACCACAAGCTCATTGAAGTGCAAACTAACATTGATAACGGTAGTAGGCCCAAGAGAAACAACAAGCGAGAAGGGTTATTCAATAAATTAAATTTTAATAATAAAAGGATAGACTGGGAGAAATAAACAGGGAACTTGCAAACATTCAATGGGAAAATGTTCTAAGAAATAAAAATCCTACACAAGGAATAGAAAACTGACTTCTGAAGCATATGATGTCTGTCTGAAACATGTTCTTTGAGAAAAGCCAGAAAGAGGTCAAGTGTAGAAAGAGAACGCAGACGACATTACAAAAGAAGGAAGAAATTAACGGAAATGCTTAAGCAGACACGACTCCATACAAAGAAGAAATAATTTAAACAGGGAGATTGAAGAAATCGAACAGAGACTGAAGCATTCCTATCAGACTGAAAAAAGGCAACTAGAACAGAAAGCAATTCAAGAAATAAAGAAAAACCCAAAATATTTCTTCACATATGTTAAAGCAAAAACCACTGCCAGTATTGGACCTATTCATATTAGTGAAGGGTCATACACTGAGGATAACAAAGAAATTAGTGAAATCCTGAAAAAGCAGTATGAGGCCATGTTTAGCACTCCGAAACACAACATGAAAGTGGAAGATTCAGACAATTTCTTTATGAGTGATAACCAAACACCTGTAAATGTAACCGATATCAACACGAGTGTAGCAGATTTTGAAAGAGAAATTGACAATATGCCCATGCACTCAGCCCTGGGTCCAGACTCATGGAATTCAATATTTATAAAGAAATGCAAAGTGCCAGTAGCACAGGCACTCAGTATAGTGAGGAGGAAGAGCATGGACACAGGGGAGATACCAGATGCGCTGAAAGCAGCAGACA
Organism: Procambarus virginalis; assembly: GCA_020271785.1. NCBI lineage: Eukaryota > Metazoa > Arthropoda > Malacostraca > Decapoda > Cambaridae > Procambarus > Procambarus virginalis. The sequence goes on along the minus strand of WNGS01033470.1, from coordinate 15,564,236 downwards.
CAGCCCCTCTACACAAGGGAGGTAACAAAGCATTGGCAAAGAATTATAGACCAGTTGCACCAACGTCCCACATAATATAAGTATTTGAGAGAGTGATCAGGAGTCAGGTCACTAGATTCATGGAAACCAATGACCTCCACAATCCAGCCCAACATGGATTTAGAGCAGGAAGATCATGCCGCTCACAGCTACTTGACCATTATGACAAAATCACTGAGGCATTAGAAGAAAAACAGAATGCAGATATTGTATACACAGACTTTGCAAAGGCATTCGACAAATGTGACCATGGAGTGATTGCACACAAAAAGAGGTCAATGGGTATAACTGGTAAAGTAAGATGCTGGATACTCAATTTCCTGTCGAACAGAACACAAAGAGTAACAGTCAATCAAGTAAAATCGAGTTCAAGTGCAGTTAAAAGCTCTGTATCTCAAGGTACAGTCCTTGCACCACTGCTGTTCCTTATTCTCATATCAGATATAGACAAAAATACAAGTCACAGCTTCGTGTCATTCTTTGCAGATGATACAAAAGTCGGCATGAAAATTACCTCCGCTAAAGACATTGAAAAACTGCAGACAGACAATACAAAGTTTTCGATTGGGCAGCAGAAAATAACATGATGTTTAACGGTGATAAATTCCAGGTACTCGGATACGGCAAAAATGAGGATCTGAAACATAATACAGGGTACAAAACACAATCGAATCTGCCCATAGTAGGAAAACAGCATGTCAAGAATTTGTGAATAATGATGTCCGACGACCTAACGTTTAGGGAGCATAACCAAGTAAGTACAGTGGTACTTCGGAATACGCGTGTCCCTGTATACGAGTTTTTCGGAATACGAGCAGGATTTGCTTGGAAAATTTGCCTCGGAAGGCGAAAGTGTTCATATGTGTACAGGCCGACCTAGCTCGTGGTGGCACGGCGATCGCGCCTCAGTTTACCAGTGTCTCGTGCCCAGTGACTATCCCGCCTGAATTCTTCACAAGGATTTAGTTTTTTGTCGGATTTTTGGCCATTTGAGCATGAAAGCTATCATATATCTCGCCATGGGTCCCAAGAAAGCCAGTGGTAAGGTTCAGCCTAAGAAAATAGTTGTTAGTAGAGGCAGTAGAGGATGTCCCTTCTTCATTATGAAAATGTGTGAAGTATGGGAAGAACTGCAAAGTTTTGTTGAAAAAACTCACCCAGATAAAGCTGTAGTAGGCCGTTGTATTGACCTTTTAAATGACAATGTGATATCTTGCTACAGACAAGTGTTAAAATGTAGGGGAAAAACAAGTGTCTTTAGACAGATAATTAGTACGACAAGCAAGCAGTGAGCCACAAGCAGGTCCTACTGGTATGCAGGCAAAACGTGCCAGAGAATGCACACCAGTGAAGTCCTCACTGCTTGATGTTATAATGGAAGGGGACTCCCCTTCCAAACAGTAACACCTCTCCTCCTCCCTCCTCCTCACCATCTTCCATACACCAACAGCAGTCATCAACAAGGGTAAGTAATAACTTGAACATAGTTTTGTAGGTTTATTTAGATGAATTAGGTATAAAATTTAGTTTAAAGTGAGGTTTTTGGGTAGTCGGGAACGGATTAATTAATTTCCCATTATTTCTTATGGGGAAATTAGCTTCGGATTACGAGTTTTCGGAATACGAGCTGTCTCCATGAATGGATTAAACTCTTAAACTGAGGTATCCCTGTATTGTGTCAGCCAGAAAAATGATAGGATGGATTACGTGAACCTTCAAGTCCAGAGATCCCATCACAATGGTTGTACTCTTCAAATCACTTGTGTTGTCCCGTCTTGAGTACTGCTCAGTACTCACTTCCCCTTTCAGAGCAGGAGAGATTGCTGAAATAGAGGGAATACAGAGAACATATACGGCACGTATAGACACGATACTGCACCTAAATTATTGGGATCATCTCAAAGCTCTCCAAACGTACTCACTAGAAAGGAGACGAGAGAGATACCAAATAATATACACATGGAAAATACTGGAGGGACAGGCCCCAAATCTGCACAGTAAAATAACAACGTACAGGAGTGAACGATATGAAAGAAAATGCAGAATAGAACCAGTGAAGAGCAGAGGTGCCATGGGCACAATCAGAGAGCACTGTATAAACATCAGAGGTCCGCGGTTGTTCAACGTCTTACCAGCGAGCATCAGAAATATTGCCGGAACAACCGTGGACATCTTCAAGAGAAAACTAAATTGTTTTCTTCAAGGAGTGCCAGACCAACCGGGCTGTGGTGGGTATGTGGGCCTGCTGGCTGCTCCAAGCAACAGCCTGGTGGACCAAACTCTTACAAGTCAAGTCTGGCCTCGGGCCGGGCTTGGGGAGTAGAAGAACTCCCAGAACCCCATCAAGCAGGTATAAAGCAGGTACCAACACCACCACTAACACCACCACCAACAATAACAATAACAATAACAACAACAACAACACCACCACCAACACTGCCACCAACAACAACAACCCACCACCACCAACCACCCAACACAACCAACCAACCAACCAACCAACCAACCAACCAACCAACCAACCAACCAACCAACCAACCAACCAACCAACCAACCAACCTCCAACCAACCAAGGAAGCAGCCCCATAACAGCTGTCTAACTCCCAGGTACCTATTTACTGCTAGGTAACAGGCATCAGGGTGAAAGAAACTGCACATTTTGTTTCTGCCATCAGCTAGGATCAATCCCAGACCCTAGGATTACAAGTTCAGAGCACTGTCCACTCAGCTATCAGCTGTGTGTGTTTCATAACATGTGTGTGAGCTCAGGAATATGCAGTATTCTCAGAAAGCCTCTCAATTTTATTTTATTGGAATGGAATGAGATGTGGTTGTAGCATTCTTTCCTTACATATGTTGCCCTATTTGACTACACTAGGATGTAAAAGCTACAGTGCCTGTGTTTGTGGCCCCTCTCTAGGAAGAGGACATTTACTTTGGATGTGCTATGTCTCGACTGAGGTCATTGGGATACTGTTTGTTCCCTCCAGTCTGATTGTTGCTCCCCTTTCTGTTAATCGTGAGGAATTTTGCTGGTATCATTCTCTTTCTGGGGGGAGCCCTGTCGGCTCCCCGGAGCTATCCAGGCTGAATGGATATATATAACTTTCTGGCATCAGTCAGTGTGCTTGGAGGTCTTGCCTACCGGGGACCACGAGCCAGATCCTGGCCCCCCCTCAGAGAGGCACGAGGAGTAATGGCCTATAGAAACCCCTTGTGGTTGGGAGCATTGTATGTCTGCAATCGACTGGGACAGGCACCTAGAAAGATAGGCGCCTCAAAACAAACCCCTATTCTGGTGAAACTATTGGTATCAAGTGGACAGAACTCCCCAAACGAAAATTAGCAAACGAGCATGACGTCATCATGTTGCCGCGCTCCGTTCCACAAGCATTCTTTCAACTCTGGCCTGCTCATGCGCCGCCAGAGCCTTCTTGGCCTTTAAACCTCATTTTGTGGTGGCCCCTTCGGTTGGTGATTGTTTTCGGAAGGCCGTTTTTTTTTTGTTGGCTTTGACTTCTGGGGCTTGGGTTGGGGAGTTTCATGCTCTCCTCCGGCATCAGTTTCTGTTCCTTTTGTCTGGGTGGTCTTTTTGTGTGGTTGCAGTCTTCTCCCTTCTTTTCTGACAAAGAATGAGATGGCACACTTCCAAAGGGATCCATCTGGTGGTGGTGGTTGTTTTGGCTGCGAGTGCATCAAGTGTTGTGTCTGGTGGTGACTTTACGCTGCTACCTGTGGGCCACTGGTTCTGTGAGGATGGACGCTCTTTGGGTAGATCCAGTTTCTCCTGGTTCCCTGTTCCAGGGCTCGTGTTTCTCAGGCTGTCCACAGTGTCATAAAGTCTAGCCATACTGCGGTTTACCCTCGTGCCCATGAGGTGCGGAAGTTAGTGGCACTTGTTGCGGTTTTTGGTAACATGTCTTCGGTTAACATTAGGGCTCGAGGGTTTTGAAGGTTGAACAGGGTTCTAGCCGACAGATAGTTAGTAAAGGTTCCAGGCTCTTTCTGTCCTTGTGTGGCTTTGGAGCGTCAGCCATTGCTGTCAGTTTCTTGTTTAACTTGAGTTCTGTGGTGCTGCTATCTTCAGTTATGTTCCTGTTTTTCTTTCTCTGTAGGTACAGTAGTTAGCTTCAGGGAGTTGATGGGGTAAACTAGAGTACGCCGAAACGGGTAAGTAAATCCGGCCTGAAAAGTGTGCGACCTAGCCGAAGATTCGCCAAATCAGGGGTGAGTTGAATCGAGGTTGTACTGTACTTACATATAATGTGTGTGTGTATATAGCGTAATAACAGCACAAACGGTATAGTGGGATGAGGAATGTTGGTGAGTGAGGTAGCATCGTTTGCTGCCTGGGGTATTGGTGGCTACTATATTGTTTTAAACCATACCTGCTAAGTTCTTCAGTTGGTTCACACATTTTATTATATAAATATATCTCTGCACACACTATTGAATAATATTACTGCAAAAAAAAAACAGAGAAAAAATAAATCAAAGACATTGAAATACTTTGGTAATATCTTTGTGGCAACTCCCACCTGTCAATGAGGGTGGAGCAGACTACCACAGGACGCTTACTCTAATAACGTACCAAATTTGCCAGACTTCCCAGCCCTATTGTGGCCAAAATATGTCTCCTACAATTTTATTTTCCCCCATGATCACAACACTTTGCTAGATTTGACATTCACCAGGAAGGAGGAAGAGATATTTGACATTCAGTACCTACCTCCCTTGGGTAAAAGTGACCATGTCTTTTTGGGAATAAAGTATGCAATACATTATAATCTGGAAGAAAATAAGGAGGTTGAAGCAGTTAAAAAACCTGACTTCAGGAGAGGACATTATGGCGACCTTAGAATTTTTTTTAGTGAGTATAATTCGACAGACTTGATGCTAGGCAAGGAAGCGAATGAGATGTATGTCAAGTTTTGTGAAATATATGATAAAGACACAAAAAAATTTATACCAAAACAGAGATGCAGAACTAGGAAACAGGATTGGTTCAATAGAAATTGCGAGAGGGCCAGACACCAAAAGACACAAAAATGGAATCAATACAGGAAGAGGCCAAACCCCCAAACATACCAGCGATACAAAGATGCGAGAAACAACTACACGGCAGTGAGGAGAGAGGCAGAAAGAAATTTTGAAAAAGGGATTGCAGACAAATGTAAAACAGAACAAGGTCTATTCTATAAATTCATAAACAACAAACTGCAGGTAAAGGATAATATTCAGAGGTTGAAAATGGGAAATAGATTCACGGAAAATGAAAAGGAAATGTGTGAAACACTAAACGAAAAGTTCCAAAGTGTGTTTGTACAAAATGAAATCTTTAGGGAACCAGACACAATAAGAATTCCAGAGAACAACATAGAGCACATAGAGGTGTCTAGAGACAAAGTGGAAAAAATGCTCAAGGAGCTAAGTAAGAACAAAACAGTTGGTCCAGATGGAGTTTCACCATGGGTTCTGAGAGAATGTGCACCTGAGCTCAGCATTTCACTTCAACTGATTTTTCAGGCATCCCTGTGTACAGGAGTTGTAGCTGATGTGTGGAAAAAAGCTAACGTAGTTCCAATCTACAAAAGTGGAAGCAGGGAAGACCCCCTTAATTATAGACCTGTATCATTGACAAGTGAAATAGTCAAAATATTGGAAAAAATAATTAAAACTAAATGGGTAGAAAACCTGGAGGAAAACGATATAATATCAGACAGACAGTATGATTTTCGATCTGGAAGATCCAGTGCAACGAACTTACTCAGTTTTTATGATCGAGCCACAGAGATTTTACAGGAAAGAGATGGTTGGGTTGACTGCATCTATCTGGACCTCAAAAAAGCTTTTGACAGAGTTCCCCATAAGAGGTTGTTCTGGAAACTGGAACATATTGGAGGAGTGACAGGTAAGCTACTAACATGGATGAAAAATTTCCTAACTGACAGAAAAATGAGGGCCGTAATCAGNAGGGAAGGAGATGTACCGTCAGTACTGGATCTAGTATTCACCAGGAAAGAAGAAGAGATATTTGACATCCAGTACCTTCCTCCCTTGGGAAAGAGTGATCACGTCCTGTTAGACATTGATTATGCTTTAAGAATCATCTAGAGAAAATGGGACATTGAAACAGTTGATAAACTCGATTTAAGGAGAGGTCACTATGGGGAACTTCGAAAATTTTTTAATGAGTGTAATTGGACAGACTTGTTGCTAGGCAGGGAAGTAAATGAAATGTATGCCAATTTTTAAAAATATACGAGGAAGGCACACAAACATTCATACCAAAACAGAGATGCAGGGCCAAAAACAGGATTGGTTCAACAGAAATTGTGAGAGGGCCAGAGACCAAAGACACAAAAATGGAATCATATAGGAAGAGGCCAACCCCCAAACATACCAGCGATACAAAGATGCGAGAAACAACTATACAGCAGTAAGGAGAGAGGCAGAAAGAAATTTGAAAAAGGGATAGCGGATAAATGTAAAACAGAACCGGGCCTATTCTACAAATTCATAAACAACAAATTGCAGGTAAAGGATAATATCCAGAGGTTGAAAATGGGAAACAGATTCACGAAAATGAAAAGGAAATGTGTGAAACATTAAATGAAAAGTTCCAAAGTGTGTTTGTACAAAATGAATCTTCAGAGAACCAGACACAATAAGAATTCCAGAGAACAACATAGAGCGGATAGAGGTGTCTAGAGATGAAGTGGAAAATATGCTAAAGGAGCTCAGTAAGAACAAAGCAGTTGGCCCAGATGGAGTTTCACCATGGGTTCTGAGAGAATGTGCATCTGAGCTCAGCATTCCACTTCACCTGATCTTTCAGGCATCCCTGTGTACAGGAATCGTAGCAGACGTGTGGAAACAGGCCAACATAGTTCCAATCTACAAAAGTGGCAGCAGGGAAGACCCCCTCAATTATAGACCTGTATCATTGACAAGTGTAATAGTGAAAGTATTGGAAAAACTAATCAAAACTAAATGGGTAGAACACCTGGAGAGAAATGATATAATATCAGACAGACAGTATGGTTTTCGATCTGGAAGATCCTGTGTATCGAATTTACTCAGTTTCTATGATCGAGCCACAGAGATATTACAGGAAAGAGATGGTTGGGCTGACTGCATCTATCTGGACCTAAAAAAGGCTTTCGACAGAGTTCCACATAAGAGGTTGTTCTGGAAACTGGAAAATATTGGAGGGGTGACGGGTAAGCTTCTAACATGGATGAAAAATTTTCTGACGGATAGAGAAATGAGGGCAGTAATCAGAGGCAATGTATCGGAATGGAGAAATGTCACAAGTGGAGTACCACAGGGTTCAGTTCTTGCACCAGTGATGTTTATTGTCTACATAAATGATCTACCAGTTGGTATACAGAATTATATGAACATGTTTGCTGATGATGCTAAGATAATAGGAAGGATTAGAAACTTAGATGATTGTCATGCCCTTCAAGAAGACCTGGACAAAATAAGTATATGGAGCACCACTTGGCAAATGGAATTTAATGTTAATAAATGTCATGTTATGGAATGTGGAATAGGAGAACATAGACCCCACACAACCTATATATTATGTGAGAAATCTTTAAAGAATTCTGATAAAGAAAGAGATCTAGGGGTGGTTCTAGATAGAAAACTATCACCTGAGGACCAAATAAAGAATATTGTGCAAGGAGCCTATGCTATGCTTTCTAACTTCAGAATTGCTTTTAAATACATGGATGGCAATATACTAAAGAAGTTGTTCATGACTTTTGTTAGGCCAAAGCTAGAATATGCAGCTGTTGTTTGGTGCCCATATCTTAAGAAGCACATCAACAAACTGGAAAAGGTGCAAAGACATGCTACTAAGTGGCTCCCAGAACTGAAGGGTAAGAGCTACGAGGAGAGGTTAGAAGCATTAAATATGTGAAAACTAGCAGACAGAAGAAAAAGAGGTGATATGATCACTATGTACAAAATAGTAACAGGAATTGATAAAATCGACAGGGAAGATTTCCTGTGACCTGGAACTTCAAGAACAAGAGGTCATAGATTTAAACTGGCTAAACACAGATGCCGAAGAAATATAAGAAAATTCACCTTCGCAAATAGAGTGGTAGACGGTTGGAACAAGTTAAGTGAGAAGGTGGTGGAGGCCAAGACCGTCAGTAATTTCAAAGCGTTATATGACAAAGAGTGCTGGGAAGACGGGACACCACGAGCGTAGTTCTCATCCTGTAACTACACTTAGGTAATTACACTTAGGTAATTACTCACACAGTCAGCTGATCGGCGGCCACCCTCAAGGCCAGACGCACTGATATTTGTCCTCCAACAATATTGGTTGTCGTGTTAATATGCTATATACACATATTATATATAAGTATCTACCTGTTTTATTCACCATACCTGTACAAAGAAGCTGGTATGGTGCCCAAAGACCATAGTGGCCATCAGTAAACAACATACCAAGTCGTGCAGACGACGCTCCTCCCTCACCAAAATGGCGGCTCCCAACCTATTGCTCTCACTGTTATCTCACACTATACACACGTCATATGTAAGTATCTACATTTGTGTTCACCACAGCAAAACACTAGGCTGGTATGGTGAGTGCAGTCAATAAATGGTGGCCACACACAGTCAGAAGATGATGCCACAATCCTCCCTCCATGGAGCACAGCGCTAAATACCACCACAATCACGCTGTTATCAGAATCCTGGTCAGTTTTATCACAGTCAGGGGGCTTCAGTAATACTATCTCTGCTAAATAATAGCACTATCATTTATATTATGGTATTTGTAGGCGATGCTGTGGTCACACGCTGAACAGCAGTGCTGTGAGCTCGTGCTGCGTGCGCCGTCCTTGGTGGCTTGCTCAATACTGACGCTCTAACACCCAAGAATGTTGGGCTGAATTTTTTTAGGTGGCATCTGGCAACTGTCGGTCGTGGCTGTACTATAGCTGCCCCTATCCCAGGCGGGGCGTTTAAATTATTGCGCTAGACACGAAATCACATATAAATGATGTGCGCGGTTTCGGTTTTGTCACTGATATCATTTATATATGATATGCACGGTTTGAGGGCTAAGAAGTAATAAGATGCTTATTTTAATATACTAAGAAGGTTAGGTGAGGTCGGTGTTTTCTATGAAGCTTTTCAAGGTAAACTAAAATATTCACAATCAATTAGTATGTCACATATGCACTTATTAAATAAGCGAATATTGACTGTAAGCAAGTGCGAGAACGGGTTGCCCAGGTAAGTTCCTCTTTTACTTATCTGTAAGTAGTTAGCTTCAAGCAGCTGACAAGGACTTCTCACAGAAAATCAGTCTTGCATGTAATGAAACGCCATTTTCAGGGCAAGCCCTGGAGGCTCCCTGACCTTCCTCCGGTTGGCAGTTTTTTCATCACTACAAAGTGAAAAGGTGGGGGTCTGGCTCGCCTGAGTGAGCTCCTCCTCCATCCCCCCCTTTCGGAGGGGGAGGGGGGAGAGGTGCAAACGAGCAGGCGTGCTCGTTGTATGACTATTTGGTTGTTTGTTTTCTTGGGGGGGGGGGGGGGGTCTTTGGCTCTTTTCAGATGTAGGTTGCAATTTTTACCAGTTGGGGGTTTGTATTGTTTCATCTATCTGTCTGGGTGCCCTTCTCAGTCAATTGCAAACATGACATACTCTAAATTTAGAATGCTCATAATAGTCATTGCTCCTGACACCTCTCTGAGGGGACCAGGTTCAGGCTCGTGGCCTTCAGTAGGCACAGAATTCCCGTGACTAAAGACCCTTAACTAATACAGCACATGTCAGCTTCAGGGAGCCTCCTGGCTCACCCAGAAAATGGCGTTTTATTACATTCAATGCTGTTTTTTTTATTATTTTATATTTAAGATATAGTTGAACTGTGTACAAAGTTAAGCAGTATCGGGTGGTCTTCAGATGTGTTTTTATTTATTGGTTTTGTGACTTGAATGTGCAAAAGTAGGAAATATATATAACTAATTTTTAATATTAGGGTTTTGTTGTTTCTCATTACTCATCATTTCATTTATTACAAATTGAGTTAATAACTTGGTGTGAAGTTTTCTGTGTTTAATAAGTAACTAATTGCATGTTTATAATTATGTTTCACCATATCTAATTTGTTGATTTTAACCTAACCATTTTAATCAGTTATTTTTATTAGGCATTTTTTTGGTTTATAAGTTAAATGTTTTTTCTGTTCAAAGAGACAGAAAGAAGTTTGCCATTTCTCATTTGTGAGCAGCAATGTAGAACATGGGTGTGAGCACCGGCACGTAGTACATATGGACATTCCCGTGTGCAGTCGTGGGTAGGCTATTACTGTGTTTTAGTAGTAGTTGATGTTGGGGACTCCACCCTAGTCCTGGTAACTGTTTACAACTGTAGCCACTTCAGGTTAGAATGTCTTTCTTCACTTCAATTCACTTTATGCACACAAGCTTCTCTAAACCAGTAGGTATCTTGTCGAGCTTATAGTTATTACCGTCTGGCTCACAGCTTTGGTACTTAGTTGTTTCAAGAATATTAAAATATGAAGCATGTGTAATAAATTAGTATTAACAATGTTTGAATGTTTTAAGTCAATGTGAGTGTTTTCCTTGTTATGTGACATGTAACTGGTTGTCACACTACACGAGGTTCTCTAATGGAAGATATGATTTAGCCTTTATGATAAAACACACATACAAAGCTTACAGCATAGTGCTGACTTGACAAGAATCTACATTGAACAAGTATTATGTTTTTTCCAGTACTCTTGTCATATTGTGAGTTTTATGATCATTTGTATTATTTCTATATGAATAACAGGTTCATGTTTATAAAAAAATTATGATGGCTTAGGTGCTTGCAGTATTTGTATCAAGCTTCTCGCCCTGTGCTCAAGTTGTAGCTTCTGCATTACTAACTTTGTGTGTGTGCATGGTAATGCAGGCACAGTGGCACTGTGTCTCACCTCTCAGGTGGTCAGGTGGCACTGTGCATCACCTCTCAGGTGGTCAGAGTGGCACTGTGCATCACCTCTCAGGTGGTCAGAGTGGCACTGTGTCTCACCTCTCAGGTGGTCAGTGGCACTGTGCCTCACCTTTCAGGTGGTCATGTCTAACTTCTCAGTTGGTTAGGTGGGACTGTGTCTCACCTCTCAGGTGGCACTGTGTCTCACCTCTCAGGTGGCACTGTGTTTCACCTCTCAGGTGGTCAGGGTGGTACTGTCTCACCTCTCAGGTGGTCAGGTGGTACTGTCTCACCTCTTGTTTAGTCTGAGTGGCCCTTGTGCATCACCTGTCACCTAGTTGTATATTGTACCCTGCTTTAACTATATATATGGACTTTGCTTCATTTTGATTTTGCAATCAATTTTCTCCATTCTTGTATAATGTAGTATTGATTGTGTTGTTCCACTGTAGATTAACACAAGCACATGGTTCCAATAGTTCACTGTCATTTGCCATTGAGTTATGGAGGAAGAGTTTAATGAAGGCTGATGCTTATATGCAAGACTCACAACTTTACATTATAGAAATAATGGATATTGATACTATTGATACCAAGTGTTTGTTTTGATAAATTTTGTCTTTATTCTTCTACCTCTCTTTTGTATATTTAGTTCCACAGTTGTTATGTCTGCATTTTGATAAAGCAATAAATTTACTAATATACAGCATATAAGTATATGTAAAATATGTATAATATGTATGATTTTTAATTCCCTTGTTCATACCTTGGCATCTTATAAACATATATTGTTCAGCATGTGTGCCTGCGTGCATGTTTGTGTGTGAGAGTATGTGTGTAATTGTGTTCTTACATAAGAGTAGTTACATGTTGAGAGCTACACTCGTGGTGTCCCTTCTTCCCAGTTCTCTTTGTCATAAAACGATTTGAAACTACTGATGGTTTTGGCTTCCACCACCTTCTCACATAGCTTGTTCCAACTGCTTACCACTCTGTGAAAGAAGATTTTCTAATATTTTTTTGGCACCTTAGCGTGAATCTGTCCTCTTGTTCTTGAAGTTGTGAGTTTCAGGAATTCCCCTTTGTCAGTTTGGTCGATTCCTGTTAGTATTTTGTAAGTGTTGATCATATCACCTCTTTTATCTTCTATCTTCTAGCTGGGCATATTTAATGCCTTTAGTCATTGTGACTCTTGTTTTTGAGTTTCGGAAGTCATTTTGTCCCTGTCTTTACATATTTTCCAGTTTATTAATGTGTTTATTAATTGTTAATTTTATGTCACCACCACTACCACCAAACAACACCAACAACAACACAACAACAACACCAACACAGTACAACCAACACCATCAATACCACCACCAACCACCACCACCCACCACCACACCACCACCCCCACCAACCCCACCACCCCCACCCCCCCACCACCCCCACCACCACCACCACCCCACCCACCACCCCTACCACCACCACACCACCACCACCCACACCACCAACACCACCACCACCACCACCACCACCACCACACCACCACCAACACCACCACCACCCCCACCACCACCCCCACCCACCCACCACCACCAACACCACCACCAACACCACCCCACCACCAACACCACCACCAACACCACCACCACCACCAACACCACCACCACCACCACCACCACCACCACCACACCACCACCACCACCACCACACCACCACCACCACCCCACCAACACCACCACCACCACCACCAACCACCACCACCAACACCACCACCACCACCACACACCACCACCACCCACCACTCACCACAACACCACCACACCACCACCACCACCACCACCACCACCACCACCACCACCACCACCAACACCACCACACCACACACCACCACTACACCAACACCACCACCAACACCACCACAACACCACCACCAACACCACCACCAACACCACCACCACCACACCACCACACCACCAACACCACCACACACCACCACCACCACACACCACCACACACCACCACCACACACCACCACACACCAACCACCACCACCACCACCACCACCACCACCACCACCAACACCACCACCAACCACCCACCACCAACACCACCACCAACACCACCACCAACCACCCACCACCACCACCAACCCACCAACACCACCACCAACACCAACACACCACCAACACCACAACACCACACCACCACCACCTACACCACCACCACCACCACCACCAACACCACCAACCCACCCACCACCACCACCACCACCACCACCACCACCACCAACACCACCCACCACTCCACCAACCACCACCACCCACCACCACCAACACCACCACCAACACACCACCACCAACCAACACCACCACCACCACCACCACACCACCACCACCACCACCACCACCACCAACACCACACCACCACCAACACCACCACCACCAACACCAACACCACCACCACCAACACCACACACCACCACCACCACCATCCTCCCACCACCACCACCACATCCACCACCAACACCACCACCAACACCACCACCACCACTACCACCACCACCAGCTATACCACCACCAACAACACCACCACCACAACCACCACCACCACCAACCAACAACCAACACCACCACCACCTACCACCACCACCACACTACCACCACCACCAACACCACCACCACCAACCACCACCACTTCACCTCCACCACACACCAACCCACCTCCAACACTATCACCACCAACCACCACCACCACTACCAACCAGCCACACCATCACACACACCACCACCACCACCACACCACCCCCCACCACCACCACCACCACCACCACCACACACCAACCACCACCACCACCCACCACAACCCAACACACCACCACCGCCACACCACCACCACCAACCAACACCACCACCATCCACCACCACCACCAACACCACCACCACACCACACCCACACCACCAACCACCCCACCATCACACACCCCACACCTCCCACACCACCACCACACCACCACACACACCACCACCAACCCACACCACCACCACACCCACCACCACACCACCACCACCACCACACACCACCCCACCACCACCACACCACACCACCACCACACCCCAACACACCCCCACCACCACACCACCAACACCACCAACACCACACCACCACCAACAACCACCACACCACCACCACCCCCACCACCCACCACCACCAACCCCACCTCCCACCACCACACACCACCACCCACCCCCACCACCACACCACCACTACACTACACCACACAACACCACCAACACCACCCACGACACACAACCACACCACCACCAACGCCACGCACCACCCACCACCACAACACCACCACCAACACCACCAACACCCACCACCAACACACCACACCACCACCCCAACCACCAACCACCACACAACCACCACACACACACCACCACCACCAACACCACCACCACCAACCCACCACCAACAACAACACACACACACAACAAAACACCCAACACACACCACACCCTAACCACCACCAACCACCACCACCACGCACCACCTAACCACCACCAACACCACCACCACCAACCACACACCACCACCACCAACACACCACCACCCACACCACCAACACCCACCAACACACCACCACCAACACCACCGACACACACCACCACCCAACACGCACCACCAAACCACCACCAACACCACCACAACCCACCACCACCACCAACCACCACCACTACCACCACACATCAACCACACCACCCACCACACCCCACCCACACCATACACCACCACAACACACCAACACACCACCAACCCACCAACCCACCACCACCAACCACCACCACCACCAAACACCACCACCACACACACCACCACCACACCACCACCACCACCACCACAACCACCAACACCAGCCACCACCACAACACCACCACACCACACAACACCACCACCAACACCAAACAACACCACCACCGCCACCACCCACACCACCACCAACACCACCACCACCCACCACCAACACCACCACCAACACCACCACCACCACACACCACCAACACCAGCCACCACCCACGCACCAACACCACCACACACACACCACAACCACCACCACCAACACCACCAACCCAACACCACCACCAACACCACCACACACACCACCACAACAACCACCAACACCACCACCAACACCACCACCAAACCACCACCACCAACACCAACCACCACCAACACCACACCACACCAACACCGACCACCAACAACACCAACAACACCAACACCACCACCAACACCACCACCAACACACAACACCACAACACCACCAACAAACGACCAACACCACCACCTCACCACCACCAACACCACCACAACACCAACACCACACACCACACACCACCACCACCATCACCACACCAACACCACCACCACCACCATCCACCACCAGCACCACCACCTCCACCTCACCACCACCACACCACCACCAACACACCACCAACACCACCACCAACTCCAACACCAATAACAACACCACCAACAATAATACAATCAACAACAACAGTACCACCACCACCAACAACACTACCACCACCACCACACCACACCACATCACACACCACCACACACCAACACATGCCACCAATACCAACACCACCACCACACCAACAACACCAACACCACCAACACACACCACCATCACAACCACTAACACCACCACACACACCACAAATAAAAAAAGTTGAATTTCATCAATGGCCTCCTAATAGAAGCGAACCTCAATATTTTGGTTGCATTTACAGAAACCCACACAAAAAAACCACATGGATAGTGAAATCTGGATTCCCGAATTATAATTATATAGATGTGACAGGAATTAGGTCAAGTGGAGGAGTAGGTCTGTATATTAAAGAGGAGCTGGCAGGCAGCAGAGCTCCTGAACTCAGCCAATGAGGTGGTAGAGGTACTTGGAATAAGGTAGAAAATATTGATCTATTATTATTTCTAATATACAAAACGCTAGATGCAACAGTTGAGGAATTCACTGAACAGTCAAAAATAGAGAATAATCCTTGATAACCTAGCAAACCCAGTACCAGATATTATCTGGTACTGTATACCGAAGATATTATCTGGTACTGGGTTTATCTGG
>WNGS01033470.1:15521021-15548058 GCA_020271785.1 Procambarus virginalis | reverse complement strand
GGTTGACATGGTGCGAAGCGTGTGCCGTCCCTCTGTGCCATATCGACTGTTTCGTACAGTATCACAGTCTCCAGGACTACTAAATGTGTAATTCTTTTGTATATAAATGTACATATCAAGTTAATTTTTGTGTTTATATTGAAAAAAACCCAAATACATTGAATATTTCCTGTAAATTATACCATTTTGGTGGGCATACTTGTGACACTAATATGTGAGCGCCTAGTGAGTTTATACCATTTTTATTATAATACAACGTATAGTAGTAATAATTGGAAGAATACTAGCGAAAAAAATTTGTGGCAACTCAGGCCGCCTGAGCGGCCGTGAGTGACGGCTGCCTGACGCAGCACCCTTGAACACTCACGTTCTGTGACCTCATCGGCCAACTTGTCGGCTCAATTGTGTCATTGGTATGTACAATAGAATTTTTGTATTATTTTTCCCGTGCTCAGGGGACACAAATTAACATGTTTAGAAGTCAAAAAAAAAATTTATATTTTTTTTTTCTTGCGCACGGGTTTAAATGTCCTCAGGACCCCTGAGCAGTGGAAGGGTTAAGTGCACCTGGTATCTCCCCAGTGTCCAAGCTGTTCCTCCACACAATGCTGAGTGCCTGTGCTACCGGCACTTTGCATTTCTTTATAAATATTGTATTCCATGAATCCGGACCCGGGGCCGAGTGCATGGGCATGTTTTCAATTTCTCTTTCAAAGTCTAGTATGCTCGTGTTGATATCAGTTATATTTACAGGGGTTTGGATATCCCGCATAAAGAAATTGTCTGGATCTTCCACTTTCATGTTGTTTATTGGAGTGCTAAACATGTCCTCATACTGCTTTTCTGTAGGGAGCCCCTACGGCTCCCTGGAGCTTATCGGGTTAATGTATGTTACGTTAGACCGGGACATTAGCTATGGAGTTCAGACCTACCAGGGACCAGCGCCAGAACCTGGCCCCTTCAGAGAGGTTTCAGGGAGCAATAGCCCTGGAAAACCCCACATGGTTGGGGTTTTCCTTATCTGCCATCGATTGGGGTCAGGCACCCAGAAAGGTAGGCGTAACAAAACAAACCCACATGGTAAAAACTACAACAAAAACTGAACAGAGAGATAGAAAACTCCCTAGATTCCTAAAGAATAATCAGTCAATCAATTTACTGCCACGCCGGTGTCCGCGCAGGCCTCCCTCCCCCGGAAGGGGGAGGGGGGTCCCCAGACTTCACCGCGCCAGCTGTCTTTAGTTTGCAAGCTAGTTTCAACCGGGATAGTCGCTTCTCTGGCCTCAAATTCCTGGGCGGTGTTTGCCTCGTGTGGCGTTCTATGCTGTCTTTGCGTATTGTGTGGTGGCCAGGAGTACCTCATCAGTGCCGTGGCTGCATGCGCCTAGGGGTTTCCTTTCCTAGGCGCCCTGTGAGTACTGCCCTTGCGTGTCAGGGTTATCTTCTCTGGGGCGTTCGGGAACCGCTCCCGTAGGGGTTCTTGCTGCTCGGCATTTGCCTTGCCCTTGGGGCCAGCTGGGGCTTGTGGCCCCTTGTTTGACCTTTGGTAGGGAGTGGTTGTTGTGCTGGTTAGGGCATCAAGGTGTTGTGCGGCCTGCCACCTAAGCGGCGACCGGTTCCTGTTGCTTCTGGAGACGGTGTACTTTTGCGGGGTTTTTCTTTTGTTTTGTTTTTGTTTGCCTGGTGGAGGTTCTGCCTTGTGGGTCTATAGTCCCCCTGATATTGTTTTCGTGGCCCTCTGCTAGGCCCCCGTGCTTGCACACGTCCCAGGGATTTTCAGTGTTATCATCTACCATTGTTGTTGGGTTTCTCAACCGGTAAGCAACACCTTGCCCGGGCTTCATGTAGTTGCTAACCTACGGGCCCTGGAAACCCCTGTTGGGGCTCGGGGACCCATGGATGCGTCTCCCGAGTTCCAGCCTGCCTTGTGCGGGTTTGAAGGTTGCAGTGTGCCCTTGTCTCTGGGTGACAGTCACCTGTTTTGCCTCCGTCATGCTGCCTGTTGGGTCAATGACACCTTTGACCCGGAGTCTTGCGAGTCATGTTCTCTGCTTGTGCTCCAGTTTTACTCTGAGGATGTTCCTGTTAGGGGTACAGGCAGTATCAGCATTGCATGTTAGGTTTAGGTTATTGCAACGCGCTAGGTTGGTTTCCCACCCGGATGCCCCGTTTTGGCGTTAGGGACCTTGGCCTGGGGGTGTTGGTCGCTATGACTTTGGCTCCAGCCGCGCCTCCTGGTCCTTCCTCTGTGGTTCTTCCTGCACCTTCCCCCCTGTGTCCGGCTCCAAAAGTCTGAGGGTTTCGGCCTCGGCACAGGGCTTAGTTGGTAATGAGACTCAGGCTGCTTCGGGGCTGCCCCATCCGGGTCGGGGACGGAGGCATTTGAGCCGGTTCCTCCTGCCGAGGCTTCTGGGTCACGCCAGCAGACCCCCTTCTTGTCTGCCTTTCCCTTGGCCTCTGCCTTTTCTTCAGGGGTAGAGGGTTTGGAGGACGGCTCTGCCCCGGGTCCCGACGTGGGGGATCCTGGGGCTGGCAAGGAGTCGACCTGGGGGCCTTGGGCCCCCTTTGACCCCACTTGGGTGCTTTTGCCTTCCTTGCGGGGCTTATTGTTGCAGGGGGAGGGGTTTTCTTACCCCCCATCCCTGTATGAGTATGATTTGGGTTCGGCTTCTCCCCGGGTTCGGTTCCAGGCGCCTTTGGGTACCTCGGATTCCTCTTTCCAGGGGTTTGCTACTTCCCGTATCTCCGCGAAGGTGGCTCGGGAAGCTCTTGCTGCATACCTCTTGCGAGACCCGGGTTATGCCTCCCAAATGGATCCATCCTCGTTTGAGTTCGGTTCTTCTTCCCATTTTTGGGTGCGTTTGGAGGTTCTGGAATCTTCCTGGCTGGCAGACTGCCCTTTCTTTTCGTTGGGGGCGTGGCATGGGTTCTGTCGGACCCGCACGCTTGATTGGCCGGAAACTACTACTTTTATGCAGGTTTACCTGGGGGGGCGAGTTTGAGCACCTTATTGTGTGCTTATTCGCTCCTGTGCTTTCTCGGGATGTTGGCCTTTTCCAGCTTCACGTGCAGGTTCCTCAGCTTTCGGCTTCGTTGGTTGTGGAGAAGTTGCGCTCCCGTGGGCATTTGGCTTCGGTCATGTGTTTCTTTTCCCTTCTCGAGCTGTCTTCTGCTTGGCTTGAGGAGGATGTGGGAGAGTTGAGTGAAGGGCCTTCATCCGGGGCGCTGTCTTCGGCAGCTAGGGCGTCGGCTGCACTGTTGAAGCTCTTTGCGCCCATCCTGATGGAAGCGGTGTCTGTTTTTTGCTTCTCGCCTTGCGTGCCGTCAGGCTGTGCACGCCCTCTCTTTGGAATCCGCTTGGGCCCTGACTCTTAGGTTTTCGTCTCCGTTTTGTCCGTTTCTGTTTGCAGAGACTGCGGTCTCTCAGTTTCTGCACGCGGCTTCATCCAGTTGTCGTCCTATGGCGGACTTGTTGATTCTCCGAAGCGGTCGTTCTCTGCAGTTTCGGAGGAGTCGTGCTAGGGTTCAGGGTTCCGCTGGTCGAGGTGGGCCATTGGTGCCAGTTTCTGAGCCGTTGTTCCCTTCGGGGCCAGCGTCGTCTGGTCGGTGAGGTGATCGCCCTGTTCGACGTTTGGGTTCTCGTAAGGGGCGTCGGCCCTTTCGTGGTTCGCCCCGTTGACGGGTCGATGGGGGGGGGGAGGCTCGCTCTGTTTGCTCACACTTGGTCCCATGATTTGTGGGCCTTTTCGGTCGTGTCATCCGGTCTGCGGTGGCGTTGGGCGACTTGTTCTCCCTTGGGGGGTTCGGGGCTAACAGGGCCGGTTTTCTCTCCTGCGCTTCGTCAAGTCATCTTGGAGTGGGTGCGCTTGGGCGTGGTCGAAACGACTACGTCCCTCAGGTGGGTTTCCCATCTGTTTCCAGCACCGAAACGGGGCTGTGTGGATCTGAGGTTCATTCTGGACTTGTCCCATCTGATCCCCTGGATTCCTTGCCCCCTCCTTTTGGATGACTACTCTGTCTCAGGTCTGGCTTCTGTTGCAGCCGGGTGCCTGGATGGTGTCCCTGGACCTCAAGGACGCCTATTGGCACGCTCCTATTCATCCGGGGTTCAGGGACTGGTAAGGTTTCGTGGTGGGGCGTCACGCTTATCGTTTTCGATGCCTACCTTTTGGCTTGAATCTGGCACCTCGCGTTTTCACGCGTCTGACCCGGGCTGTGGTGACCCGTCTGCGTCTTCTAGGGATTCGGGTTTTGGCCTACCTCGACGACTGGTTGGTGTGGGCTCCCAGTCGGTCAGCTTGTCTGCTCGCCAGGGACATGGTTCTTTCCCAGCTCGCCAGGTTCGGGTTCCTGGTGAACTGGAGGAATTCCCATCTGGTTCCGTCCCAGGTTCAGACCTGGTTGGGTCTTCTTTGGGATTCTCGAACCGCTTCCTTGTCTCTTCCTCCAGAGGCGTTGTTGCGGCTGCGAGACAGCTGTCGGCTGTTTCTGAGGGGGTCCAGGGTCACTCGGAGGTTGCTCGAATGGTTGTGCGGGAGTCTGAACTTCGCCGTGCTCGTCTACCCGTCTGGTCGGGTTTGGCTTCGGCGTCTGTTTTGGTTCCTTCGGGGACGTCCCTTCTGCCTCGCTCGCGATCGTTGGGTTCGTCCTCCGGGAGCCTTGTGTCGGTTGTTGCGTCACTGGCTTCCTCTTCAGGGTTTTTGGGGTTCGGTGCCTTGGCGCCTTCCCAAGCCATCGCTCGATGTGTTCACGGATGCGTCGTCTCTCGGCTGGGGTTTTATGACCAGTGCTCACCAGGCAGGCCAGGGACGGTGGGGTCCGTCCTTCTGTTGGGCTTACAGCACGGTTCGGGAGTTCGCGGCAGTCTGGTTCGCGCTTCGGAGGGTTTGGGTTGCTCGGGGATCAACCATTCGCCTCCATTCGGACTGTTCTCCGGTGGTTCATTGCCTGAACACTGGGGTTCTCTTCGGTCCTTGTCTCTTTGGGGTTGGTCTCTTCGAGTGGTTCGTCTGCTGGATTCTCGGGGTTTGGCTCTCCATGCGGTTCATGTCTGGGGAGTGTCCAACGTTCTGGCGGACGGTCTGTCATGCTTCCATCCCCTGTCCACGGAGTGGACGTTCGACGACGACTCATTTCGTTGGATCTGCCAGATGTACGGTCTCCCAGATGTGGACCTCTTCACGTCGGCGTGGTCTCGGCGTCTCCGAATCTATGTGACGCCCTTCCCCGACTGCGAGGCATTCGTGGTGGATGCCTTTCGGCAGGACTGGTCAAGGTGGGGTTACCTCTTTCCCCCGGTCGAGCTGTTGCTTCGGATTCTGGTTCGGTTGGAGACATTCCCAGGGAGAGTAGTCCTTATGGCCCCTTGGTGGCAGGCACAGCCTTGGTTTTCGATGATCCCTTGGCTCGGTGCCCGAACCCGGGATGTTTCCCGCGGCTCCGCCTCTTTCAGGAGGTTGGCCCGGTCTGGTACAGGGCTGGTTCGAACTTCTTCTCTGCTCTAAGCGTCTGGTCTTTTTGACGCCGGTGTATCACATTTCTATGGTGATCAGGTGGCTTCATTGATGGTGTCCCACCTGAGAGCTTCTTCTCGGCGACAGTATGAAGTTTCCTGGCGTTCTTTAAGCCATTTTCTGGCTCTTTGTAGGTTGTCTCTTCTTTCGGATCGGGTTGTCTTTTCCTTTCTTTCTTGGCTTTTTCAGGACCATCATTTGATGCCTCATACTGTCGCCTCGTATCGTGCGGCGCTGGCGGAGCCGCTCAAGCTAGCGTTCGGGGTGGACGTCACATCTGCCCTGTTTCGTGAGCTTTCCCGTGCTATGTTTCACCTCTGGCCTGCTCATGCTCCTCCTGAGCCGTTCTGGTCTTTGGACAGGGTGCTCTCATTTCTTTCCTCTCCTCAGTTTGTGGTGGCCCCTTCGGTTCCGGATTGTTTTTCCAAGGCTTTGCTTTTGCTGGCATTGGCCTCTGTGGGCTGGGTAGGGGAGCTTCATGCTCTCCTCCGGCGCAGGGGTTTCTGCTCTTTTGGTCCTGGGGGTAGGTTTGTCCATTTGCAGCCTTCTCCATCTTTTCTGGCGAAGAACGAGACGGCTGCTTTCCGGAGGGGTCCACGGGTCATTGATGCTTGGTTGGTTCGGCTGGGGGTGCATCATGTGTTGTTTCTGGTTGCAGCACTTCGCCGTTACCTAAGCGCTTCAGCTGGGGTGGCTGGGGATGCGCTTTGGGTTGATCCGGTTTCCCTTGTTCCCTGTTCCAGAGTTCGGGTCTCCCAGGTTGTCCGTAGGGTTATTAAGTCTAGCCAGCCTGCGGTCTATCCTCGAGCCCATGACGTTCGAAAGTTTGCAGCTTTGGCTGCCGTGTTTGGTAACATGTCTTGGGCTCATATTTGGGGGCGTGGATTTTGAAAGTCGAACAGGGTCCTGGCCGCCCATTATTTGGTGAACGTCCCTGCTCCTCGGCGTTCTTGTGTTGCTTTGGGTCGCAGGTTGCAGCCAGTTGTCTCGACTTCGCGTTGAGGAGTTTGTGGCCGCCGCCTCCCAGGTAAGTCCCTAACTCCTTTTCTTTGGGTATGTAGCTCCGGGGAGCCGTAGGGGCTCTCCACAGAAACCAGCGTTGAATGTAATGAAACTCCATTTTCTGGGTGAGCCCCGGAGGCTCCCTGGCTACCCTCCCTCCCATCCGGTCCGCAGGGTTTTTCGCGTTGGTTGAAGCCTCCTTTTCGAACTGAAGGCAGCCGGCGCGGTGAGGTCCGGGGCCCCCCTCCCCCGGGACGGGGGGGGGGGAGGGCAGCGCGGACGACCGGCGCGGCAGTAAATTAATTGTTTGATTGTTCTTTGGGATTGTAGGGAGTTTTCTACCTCTCTGTTCAGTTTTTGTTGTAGTTTTTACCATGTGGGGTTTGTTTTGTTATGCCTACTTTTCTGGGTGCCTGACCCCGGTCGATGGCAGATAAGGAAAACCCCCAACCATATGGGGTTTTCCAGGGCTATTGCTCCCTGAAACCTCTCTGAAGGGGCCAGGTTCTGGCGCTAGTCCCTGGTAGGTCTGAACTCCATAGCTAATGTCCCGGTCTAACATAACATACATTAACCCGATAAGCTCCAGGGAGCCTCCGGGGCTCACCCAGAAAATAGCGTTTCATTACATTCAACACTGTTTTTTTAGGATTTCACTAATTTCTTTGTCATCATCCGTGTATGAACCTTCACTTGTACGAATTGGTCCAATACTGGCAATAGTGTTTGCTTTTGATTTTGCATATGTGAAGAAGTACTTTGGATTTTTCTTTATTTCCTGAATTGCTTTCTGTTCTAACTGCCTTTCTTCAGTTTAATGTGAGTGTTTCAATTTCCGCTCAATTTCTTCAATCTCCCTATTTAAATTATTCCTTCTTTGACGGGAAATTTGTGTAAGCATAAGTATTTCCGTTATTTTTTTCCTTCTTTTATAGTGTCAGCTGCGTTCTCTTTCTACGTTGGATGTCTTTCTGGCTTTCCTCAAAGGAACATGTTTCAGACAGACTTGACACGCTTCCGAAGTCAGTTTTCTATTCCTTCTGTAGGAGTTGTATTACCTAGAGCAGTTTCCCATTTTCCCTCTATTTTGTCTAGTATTCTAATATTTTTGTGTTTTTCTTCATCGGCTCGTGACTTCTCGCGATCCACATCTGGCATCCCTGCCTGTGCAGGCTCCGTGGTGGTTTATTTTGATGTGGGGGGGTGTGCTGGTGTTCTGCGTCCTTTTCTCTCGGGTGCTTCACCTCTCGCTCCTTTCATTTCTCCAGTCCGTGCCCCGTGGCTACTGGGGGTGTTCTGGTTTGCCGCTATGGGTAGATTGTAGGGTTTTCCCTGCGTATGGATGTCGGGCTCCTCCTTTGCCTCTCCCCCTACTCTTCTCCTGCATGTACGGCTTTGTCTTCTTTCACTGGCGGTGCTCCCAACATCTTCTCGGCTACGTTGTGTCGTGACACGTTCGTGCCTACGTTCTGCAGGTGAATTTCTGCGGTCTGGCATCTCTTTTCAACCAGGCACTAGTTCATGTTTTTTGGCTACGGATATATGAACATGGGAACACAGGTGACTGCAGCAGGCCTCTTGGGCCTTATGAGGCAGCTCCCATTTGTACCCATCCAGTCCCACTCTTATGCATGTACAGCCCATGTTTGAGTCCGGCACGGGGCCCCACCTCCACCAGGTTTCGAGATACGATGGTGGGGGTGTATGTTATGGGGTACATATTTTTGTGTCAGGATGTTATAAGGTAACGTTTTACTGCAGTTTTTCTTACTGTGGTTGCGTGTTGGGGGATTGGTTGTGGAGTTTTGTTTGGCTCGTCTTGCAGTGCCTGGCTTAGCCCTTCCGTATACAGTGGTTTCTCTGTGCTTCCCTAGTTGTGTTTGCGTGTGTTGAGCTTTGGCTATTTGGTCCCGCTTCTCACCTGTCATTCACTGATGACCGGGTTTTGGTGGGTATGTGGGCCTGCAGGTCGCTCCAAGCAACAGTCAGGTGGACCAGGCTGTTGCTTTCCTTTCTGGGTGCCTGACCTGGTCGATGGCAGACACAGAATGCTTCCAACCACACGGGGGTTTCTATAAGCCACTGCTCCCCATGCCTCTCTGAGGTGGGCCAGGTTCTGGCTCGTGGTCCCCGGTAGGCCCACAGAACTCCATACACATGACTGATGCCAAAGTCTGACATTAGTATATCAGCCTAGTAAGCTCCGGGGAGCCTCCAGGTCTCACCCAGAAAATGGCGTTTCATTACATTCAATGCTGGTTTTATGTGGGGAGCCCCTACGGCTCCCTGGAGCTTCATACCCTGGCTCCATACCTGGAGCTTGTTATTTATTGTGTGCATCTTTCATAATTTCAGGGAAACCATTCAAGCTAGAGGTAATTGCCCAAAATGCTATGCGTACTAGTGGCTTTAGGTATTGTATGTACTACCTCTGTCTTTAAACCTAACAGGATGTTTGTACTGTAATGCTGCAACTATGTATGTACTGTTCCTAAATAAATTATTATTATTATTATTATTATTATTATTATTATTATAGTGTCTAAAGTTGTTGTTATCCTCCATACAGGTGTCTGTGTGAGCTTGCTAAACAAATAGGTTTTAGTGAACAAGCTCAGGAACCTTTTGAGCTAGAGCATCAGCTGTCAACATTCAGGCATGTGGTAAGCTCATTATAACTTTTTCTGAAATGCATCTCATTGATAATATTTTGTCTTAATAAAATGGCTTTAAAATACAGAAGAGAGTTGTTGAAATAAGTTATTATTATATTTTCAAGCATTATTGTGATGGTACTTGTTTAGCCACCAGACATGGCGTGTAAAGATCGTTTGGCCAGGTCCCTGATGATCACCAAACTCAAGTTTCCCTTCCCCCACATGGTGTCAGTACTTGTGCGGGATCGTGCTTCACGTAAACTGGAATTAATGTCACAGGTAAATATAAAACTATTCGGTATCATTTTCATTAAAGATTAATAGTACTTTGGCATTATACATGATCTGTTAATTTCTGGGAGGTGTCCCCTTATAGTTCCCTGAAGCTACTATCTCTGATAGAGTGCCATACCACGGAGTCCTGTTGTCCTACTAGGAACCATGAGCCAGATCTGGCCCCCTCTGAAGAGATTCAGAGAGAGGTGGCACTTATGGTAAAATTACCATAAATTTGTTTGCCCAAAATGCTGTGCGTATTAGTGGCTTTAGGCATAGTATTTACTATCTCTATTTAGAAATCCAAAACTCTGCTTGTAACTCAGTATGTATGTACTGTATGTACTTTTATCTAAATAAACAATTTATTATTTATTTATTTATATACTATGAATTTATGAACCAAAAGAACAATGTAAACAATAAAAAATTCATGGAACTAGTGCTAACTCGTTCACGCCACTTCCCCATCATTTGGCAGGAGGGAGGCAGTCCGGGGTCAGCCAACTTCTCCACTTTCAGTTCTATTCTGATGGTAGTGAGTGTTGAGGTATACTCTCTGTTGCTCTGGCTCCAATGTCCTGTTTTTTCAGCTGATTGGTGTTTTGCCTTAGTGGCTGTTCCTCTGCACTTCAGTGCAGTGTAAGGAAGGAGCTAGGAGTGCTTGGAGCTGTGTGTGCATAGGGTTATTTTTCCTATGTTGTTCCTAGTGCTGCTATTGCACTGCCAGGGTTGTCTTCCCTACAGTGTTCGGAGATCGCTCCCTTAGAGATCCCTCCTTGCTTGTGGTGGTCCTCACCCTAGGTAAATCAGTTGTCTTTGATTTTTTGTCTTCTCTCGGGTCAGGAGTGATTATAGCTAGTGGGATGCTCTTGGGTTCGAATGACCTTACTGGTATGCTGTGGTCTGCATTTGCAGCCGTGTGATTGGATTGTGTTGGCTTACACTTCTCTCCTTCCCCCTATTCTTGGGAAGTCAATACAGTTATATAAGTGGAAACCAGTGCAGCATTCCCAGTGTCTGGGCATTCCTGCAGGCTCTGAAAAACACGAGCAGGTTAGATGGTTCTGGGGATATTCCCTCAGAACCTGCTCTCACTACATGTCATTTTGCAGGATGCATGTCATCCATGCCATGTGGCAATGTTTGGTCCGTCTGCCTCTGCGTACTGCTTGTTGGGTCAGTGATATCTTCAACCTTGAGTCATATTGGCCTTGCCTCCATCATGTTACTCTTTTTGGCCCTCCTAGTATGGTTCGGACATTTTGGACAACAACCACTTTGCTGTCCAGAAAGATCTCCCGCCCCTTGTAGAACTCTAGCCTTGCTAGAACTCATATCAACAACTGGACAGGAGGAAAGAAGTACAGAAACGCCCCCACCTCGACCAGTCCTGCCAAAAGTTGTCCACCGCAATGGGCCCCACAGTCGGGGAATGGTGCCACAAAATTGTGAAGATGCTGAGACCAAGGTAACATGAAGAGGTCCATGTCCGAGCACCCGAATGTCTCACAAACAGTCAGAGGAAGGAGGTGTAGTCGATAGTTCACTCCGTAGAGATCATTTAGAACTGAGAGAGACCATTGGCAAAGATGGGATGTTGGACTTTCCCTGGACATTGTTGGGTCAGTGACATCTTCAATCTTGAGTCATATTGGCCGTGCCTCCATCATGTCCCAGAGAGACAAACCCTGAAAACCCAGAAAAAAGAGCTACCTGCAGCATCCAGCTCCAAATACACAAAGACTGAAGGGAGCCCCCTCGATTGAGACAGTGAATCCCGATTAATTAAATGGAGAAAAACAAGGGAACCCAGAGTCTGAATCCTTTGCAGTACATGTCACATTGAGTACCCAAATGAGCCACAGAGACCTTAGAAAGAACTTTTTCAGTGTCAGAGTAGTTAATAAATGGAATGCATTAGAAAGTGTTGTGGTGGAGACAGATTCTATACACAGTATCATTGTAGATATGATAGAGCTCAATAAGCTCAGGAACCTGTACACCTATAAATTATGTGAGTAATCTTTAAAGAATTCTGATAAAGAAAGAGATCTAGGGGTGGTTCTAGATAGAAAACTGTCACCTGGGGGCCACATAAAGAACGTTGTGCGAGGAGCCTATGCTACGCTTTCTAACTTCAGAATTCCTTTTAAATACATGAATGGCAAAATACTAAAGAAATTGTTCACAACTTTTGTTAGGCCAAAGCTAGAATATACAGTGGTTGTGTGGTGCCCATATCTTAAGAAGCACATCAACAAACTAGAAAAGGTGCAAATACATGCTACTTAGTGGCTCCCAGAACTGAAGGGCAAGAGCTACGAGGAGAGGTTAGAGGCATTAAATATGCCAAAACTAGAAGACAGAAGAAAAAGAGGTGATATGATCACTACTTACAAAATAGTAACAGGAATTGACGATATTTATAGGGAAGGTTTCCTGAGACCAGGAACTTCAAGAACAAGAGGTCATGCTACCTACAAGAGGTCAAACTAACTACACAAAGATGCCGAAGAAATAGAAGAAAATTCACTTTCGCAAACAGAGTGGTAGACGGTTGGAACAAGTTAAGTGAGAAGGTGGTGGAGGCCAAAACTGTCAGTAGTTTCAAAGCGCTATATGACAAAGAGTGCTTGGAAGACGGGACACCACGAGCGTAACTCTAATCCTGTAATTACACTTGGGTAATTACCAGTAGATTGATAGTTGCGAGGAGGGATCAAAGAAGTCTAAGCTCAGCCCCTGCAAGGACAACTAGGTGAGTACAGCTGTGAACTCCTGCACAGTTCTGTGCACCTGATGAAGAGGAAAGAGACCAATGTTCCTGACCAGCCCGATGATCACTGGCATAAAACCCCAGCCATGAACTGAGGCATTCACAAAAATATCGTGGACCGGAGGTAAAAGGCGCCAGGGAACCAAACTTCGAAAAACCTGAAAAGGAAGCCGGTGATGCAGCAGTAGATGAAGGGCAAGCAGATTCCAGACCCAGCTGTCATTAGAGCGGCGGAAGGGAGAGCCCCAGAGTAACCAGTAAAGCCTCTGAAACCATACCCTGTCCAAACCTAGTTAGCAAGGGACTTGTATAGTAGTTATCCATGTATAAAATGTGGCCCTTGTTCATTCGTGGTGCCATCAGTGACTTCACCACACTACCTGAGAAACCATGTTGGTCGTTACTGGGAATGTCTACATTGGTAGCAGACTAGAGTCATGTGTAACACGTATCCTGTTTCACAATCACAAAGAACAAAGAATTTCAATCCAAATCTGTTGCGTTTGGACGGAATATACTGCTTGAAGGCAAAACGTCCTTTGAAAAGTACAAGGGATTCGTCAATCACCAGCTTCTGTACTGGTACGTAGAAATCTCTGTACTTTCCAATCACTTCTTTCATAATGTGCCTGACTCTCCAAAGTCTATCATCCTCTGTCCGGTTCTCATTATTTGTAAAATGAAGACACCTGAGGAGTATCTGAAACCTGTCTCAGGACATATATTTCCTGAACAAAGGTGTTGGAACAGTCTTGTCTTTGCTCCAATTATATGTGACAGCATGTTTGACATAATGCTTCATTAACATACACAGTGCCAAAAATACATACATTTCACCTATAGTAGTGTTTTTCCAATGCTGCAATCGTGAATATTCTGTTATCTCTTTTCCAATAAGATGAGCTGCATGAAGGTTTGTTTGGTGTACAATATATATTCCATGAACAGCTCATCATAAAATGCTGTAAAATAATTCATTTCACACATGTCCTCACCATTATCAGGGAAAAGGTCTATAATCCCAACGTCTTTATTGTCAAAGGCAGGAATTAGAGAAATAAAATAGTCACCATTACTCCACACAAGTACACCTGGTGTCCTGCGAGACGCAACAGCGGCACGACTGCGAGGAAGCTTTGCACACCGTGGACCAGGAGCTGAAGCCCGTCTACGCAAAGTACGGGTGCTATGTGAATGTGAGGTGAAATCAGTGAACATGAGGGTCTTGGTTCCTCATTTGGTGCCATGTGGCGGCGCTTGGCTGGGCGAGACGCTGCTGACGCGACAAAATCTCGCTTGGTAACACCACTGGCACTAGTGACAGACATGGTAACACTATGCTCTGAATCCACTTCACTAAAACCAGAAAAAGAGTCACCTTCCTCTGATTCATCGCCCAAAATATCCTCATACTCTAAATAAGTACAAGAACTGTGTGGTCATTGGTGGATTGGAGCTGGGCGAGGAGGCACTGGTAAGCGTGTAGGTCTTGCCATGGGAGGAGGCTGTATCTAATTTTCACTATCTGTGCTACTATCATCGGTCAATTGTTTGTAGTCCTTATCATTGTCAGAGTCATCAAAATCACTTTCCTCACCATCAGAAAATAATTCACTAGTTATTTGCTCTTGAGTAAGTGATTGCATGGTGTGCTCGGGAGGCGTTTGGCCGTGCGTTCATCATGGTGACCGCTGGGTAACTGAGTCCTCCCACACTTTGGTGGCGAGAGCAGGATTTTTAACAAAATGGCAGCTGTTTACTATAGCCCCTGGGTAGCATATAGGGGGGCCTCCCTTTTCCCTGCTGGCCATTCAAATCTTGCGCGGTACTCCATCACGTCATATGACGTAATGTGCAATTTTGCATTAGTTTTGCACAGTTTAACCAGTAACCTGCGCCAGCCGCATATTCTTGGTAGGTGGGAAACTGTGCCAACCGAGAAAACTCTTTGATTTTTCCGTACCCATTCTAAATGTGTGCAAGGGTGGTTGTGTACGAAATGGACTCTTAGGACCTCCAGCAAGAGGCAGCCATCGTGGAGAAAATTCCCAGAATGCCCTAGGGCTGCTGGCTGGATTAGTACTGAATGAGCAACCATGAGTGGCGCATGCGCCTCTGTCTCCCAAACTCCTGTCCGACACGGTGTTGAAAGATAACGCTCTGTCAGTGAAATTTAAACCTTATTGTTTGAAGAACATAAGGGTCATAATATTGGTGAAGCTAGGCGCAATAAGGACCTAACACAAAGGTCGGATCTAAGTGATACAGCTCCTATGAGGACGATAGAGTGAGCGTATCCAGTTGTAGCTCTGAGCGTCACCCTTGCAATCCTATGCTATCTCCAATTTATTTAGATGATACATAGATGAATCATTTTCTGCGTTCAGTGATGATGCATTTGATACAAATAGCATAGATGAACAGTGTTAGCGGCTTCCATGGTAGTGTTTTCCATAGATATTTTCAAGAATACCTGAATCTCTTCCTGACAATTTGAGGCAAGCTGAATCTCTTCCTTTGTGGTACCATACAAAGTGATCTTTACAAGACTACCATACAAATTTTCCTATACTCTTTTCTATACTACCTTATGCTTTACAAGCTTGGCTACATACATCCCACAAGTACTAAAGCCAAGGGTGTACATGAGTACGTTATTTGCAAACACACAGAATAAAGAAACAGAAGCAAAAATTTATCTGTACCTGCTACAATGAGAGCGAAGTCGCGCCGTGCACCGTGGACTACTTCATTGATTATTACTCACTTCCAAAATACTGAGTGTGTAATAGTGTGTGTTAATGTGTAAATAGTGTGTGAAACTGTACATATTGTAATTTTTGTGAATTTTTAACAAGTAGTATTGCAGCAATAAACATTTATTTTGGACACATTACTGACACATGTATCACAGTTCCATGGAACATTACGAATGTTCTACTGTATATAAAACTGCATTGGAAATACATAGAACAAATAATTGAAAATATATTTGTGGCAACACCCGGTGCTTGAATGGCCCGCGCGACCGTGTCTGGCCGATTCATGCACGGGCGACCAGGTCCTGATGATGTCACAGCGCACCTTGTTCATGTCCCCACAGCCAAAGTAAGTGGAGTTTGGTATTTATTTTTACATAGACATGTTAAGGGAAGGGAATTTATCATTTTACGAAGAAAAAAGAATTTTTTGGGAACACTTTATTTCATGCGCACAAGGGGAATTTAACAATAAACTCGGCGCAGCACGCTGGTTAAGGGTTAAAGAAATGTCTGAGTTCCCCATAATGACCTCTCTTGAAATCAGACTTTTCAACTGCTTCAACCTCATTTTCTTCCAGATTATAATACATTGCATACTTTATTCCAAAAAAGACAGTCACTTTTACCCAAGGGAGGGAGGTACTGAATGTCAAATATCTCTTCCTCTTTCCTGGTAAATATCAAATCCAGCTTGGAGTGAACATCCCTTTCCCTCATCCTTGCAGCTTGTTTAACATGTTGAAACATGAATGTTTCGAGGATGAGGTATACGAATCTACAAGTCCAAAAATCCTCTGTTCTAGCTTCATATGCCTCCCAGTCTATGGCTTTCAAGTTGAACTTGCCGACTACCAACAGTCGTGATCTATCTTTATCAGCTTTCGCTATAATCTCTGTCATTATTGTTTATAATAATGCCCCTCGTTTATTATCCAGCTCCTCCTTTGACCATGTGTTGCATGGCCGTGGACTATATGCATGTATGATTGTTAGTTTATCATCCTGATTGCAGATCTCTAGTGCTATTATGTCAACTTCTCGTGGATTGTAGCCCCCCCCCCATAGTCTGTGCTACATGGACATTTCATTTTTGAGTAGCTAAATCTAAAACAACATCATGGATTGGTAATCATTATTTCGTTTACCTTTTGGTGTTCTTTCAGCAGCACACAAGGCCACCGCTTTTCCTAATTTTTGTCCCGTCTCTAGACTGAGTAGCCCCTTGGGAATATGACCTCATTTAAAATATTATCAAGTTTTCTCTCTGTGAATGCAACAATGTCTGGTGTCTGTAGCTGTATTACATCCTGATTGATGTACTGATCACTTAACTCCAGTATCTTTGATCTCATTCCATCTATGTTGGTGTATACAATTTTCAGGAACATATTTCCCCTCTCCTTATTCTTCACTACTCCTTTCTCTAGTGATTTGGTTAGTTTGCCTTTTTGTACCATTTTACTGGTCTGCCTACCCCTATCACTTTATAGAAAAAAGAATTGATTTCTTCTTCATCCCTGCTCTCATTTAGAGAGCAGGGATGAACTTTATACATCTCATTTAGATGTTTTGCCTCGACGAGGTTCAGTTTTAGCTTCTCTCTGTCTTCTTTTGAAAGCTCTCGTCTTAATGACCATACTTTCCCTTCCTCATCACTTTGTAATTTATTTTCTAGCATTCCTTAGTACTTCTTCCATCTGTTGGCACCATTTAGGGTGATCCTCAAAGGACGATCTTTCCCTTTTACGTACTTTCCAATCCTCCTGTAGTCGCAGACATTCTTTATGGTAGTAAGATCTTCCACGAGGCCAACAATTTTATCCTACTTCTTTCTCTCCTTCTACAGCTCTTTCTGATCTAGATGTTATCTCCTTTTCTTTGCAACCAAAAATTATCAGAGACTTCGATCAACTGTGTTTTGCTGTGTTTTGCTGTGTTCAACATCTCCAGGTTAGATGTCAACTCCTTTCTGACTCCAGCCTAATGTTTGTTTTATCCTGGTTGCTGCAGTATTTGGATTCCTTTACTGCTTCTTCTATTTCTTCCTTCTCCTTGGCCACTTGTACATAGGTGAGTTGCATACCTTTCTTGCACTGTTCTATTCCCTGTGTAACTTCCTCCATCTGTACTGACAAAAGCTGTTTTTCCTGTTGAATTTCCTTACCTAACCTATCGTGGTCATTTAAGTTTAAATTTGCTTTAACTTCTTCCAAAGCTATTTTTAAGAGTTTATTTTCCTCTTCCATGGCTTTACAATTTATTTCCAATTGATTTTTGTCCTTGCATAAGTCTTTCACTATTCCCTCAGAAACTTTGCTACTCAAGTGATCATTAGCTTCTTTCATTTTGCTGATTATTTCTACATGATAGTTCACTATAATATTTCATTTTGCCAATTTGTTGTGTACACTGCTTACATCAATGCTTTCTTCATTAAAAATCCCAAACTCTAGCTCTGTTTTGTTTTCCTTCTTGCTGGTGGCCATCTTGAATATTGTTGTCTGCACTGTGAACACTTGGGTAACTTTTTCTCATCCAATTTTCATTTCACTTTGCACATTTGTGTTATCTCGCCTATTTTTCCAAAGCACTACACCTTTATGTTCCATGGGACACCACTAACTATCATCAACCTGTACTACAATACTTAGGAATTGTGAAATATCCTGGAGCTCCTCTGATGCAGGTGTTGACACTAGGGGTGTCACTTTTTTCCTTCAATGCAGCAAATTAAATGTTATTTAAATTTTCATGATTTTTCTGCAGTTTGTTACTATTGACAACTCTGATAAATGCATTCCTTTTATCTCCTGTTTAATCAAAAAATAGTTTCTCCAGGCTCATATCTTCATATTCTTTACATTCACAGGGCACAGCAGATATTATCTTGGATTCATGCACAGACTACTGGGATGGCTATGACATTTGCCCATTGACAGAGAAAGACAGGTAAGACATAAGGGTTTTGTTCTAACAATCTGTTGATTACTGCTGTCACTAAGATAACTTCCCATTACCAAGTCACATCAGTCATAGACGCACTGTTGTCCTACTGGAGGCCAGAACCTTAACCTGGCCTCGTCATAGAGGCTCAGAAAGCAGTGGGATTGTTACAATTGCCCACACTGGGAAAGCAACTAGAAAGTAGATGAAGCAATAAAGAAACTGCTTGGTTTATGAAACTGAAGCACCAAAACAGCCAACAGACACTGCAAAAATTCACTCACAACGAAATGGATTACTTGAAACCAGATATAAAACTCCCCTAGTGCACAAAATTGCCAACAGGTGGCATCCTGGAGCTCCCAGCATCAAAGCCAGCGACAACTCAGTCCTGATGCTGATACCAGACATTCCATATTTGATCTTCCCTAGTCAGCTTATTATAACAAGTCCCATTCCTTCACCAAAATAAGTGCTGGCAATCTTTTGGACTATCCTCTGGGACCATTTTGCTAGTGTATCATTTCTAGTTTTTGATATTTGCTTCATGTGCATGTTTTCAAGCCTTGCTGCTTGAGTGAACTTAGCTTAATCTGTGTTTTGAGCTCGATATGTTTAGAGCTTTCTCCCTTAGATGCTCGTTTAGTGTTGGCCCTGTACTATCAGAGTACCTTCTCTGGTGTACTTACATTTCAGTACTTACCTATCAGTGACCATGAGGAAGTGAGGTCAAGTTCTTTATGCCCCACCCCGCAAAATAGCCTTTTTGTATCCATTATGTTAAAGCTTCGCTATTCTAATAATCAATATCTTTGTCAAACTTTTCCTTAAAGCTGTGAATGGAGGTGGCTTCCACAACTTCTTCTCTTAGTGCATTCCACTTGTTGACCACACGTACAGGGTACGAGTATTTCCTGACACTCGTTCGATTCATTTGCAATTTCAGCTACCACTTGAGTCTTCTTGTCCTACTTTCTCTCAACTTAAAGAGGCTATCCTTGTCCATCTTGTCTATTTCCCTCAGTATCTTGTATGTTGTTATCATTTCTCCTCTATTTCTTCTGTCCTCCAAGGTTGTGAGATCCAGTTCCTTCACCCTATCCTCATAAATTAAGCTCTGTTGTCACAAATCATCCCCTTTAAGCTCTGGCACCAATCTAGTTGCAAACCTCTGCACTTTATCAATTAGTTTTCTGTGGGGGAAGCCCCTTCAGCTTCCTGGAGCTATTGGGCTAATATGTGATATAATAGACTAGGGCATTAGTCATTGGAGTCAGCCTACCGGGGAACCACGACTAGAACCTGGTCCCCTCAGAGAGGTACAGGAAGCAATGGCCCCTGGAAAACCCTCCTGTAATTGGGGAAATTCCTTATTTGCCACTGACTGGGGTTAGGCACCCAGAGTGGTAGGCATAACAAAACCCCCCCCCCCCACTTGGTAAGAAAATTGCAACTGAATACCGAACAAAGAGGCACAACCCCGAGTTCCCAAGAAACAAGGAAACGAGCAAATTTCACACCTCTTGTCTGCGCAGCCCTCCCCTCCCTTCCCCGGTAGGGGGAGGGTGGAGCCCCTCCCCTCCACGCCGGCTATTCAACCCCAGTTCGTTTGCTAATGCGATCTCGGGCGGTCGTCAACTCTGGCCCCGATTTCATGGCAGTGTTTTGCCTTAGTGGTGTTCTCTGCTGTGTTGTGGCATGGTGGTCAGGTGTAACATCAGTGTACTAGGGCTACATGCGCTTAGGGCTGTCTTTCCTAAGCACCCTGTAGGTACCACCCCTGGGTGCTAGGGATCTCTTCCCTTGTACCTTCATGAATCCATTTCTGTAGGGGATCTTGCTGTTCGACATTTACCCCACCCTTGGGGCCAGTTAGGGTTTTGTAGGCCTTGTTTAGCCTTGGGTAGGGAGTGGTATTTTTGCTGGTTGGGGCATCAAGGTGTTGCACAGCTTGTCTACCTATGCAGCGGCTGATTCCTATTTCCTCTGGGGACATTGTACTTTTGCAGGGTTTTCTTTTACATATTTTCTAGGGGGAGCCCATTCGGCTCCCTGAAGCTATCCAGGCTGATATGTATATCGTTAGACTTTGGCATCAGTCAGTGTGAGTGGAGTTCTAGGCCTACCGGGGACCACAGCCAGAACCTGGCCCCCTCAAAGAGGCACGAGGAGCAATGGCCTAAAGAAATGCACGTGGGATTTGGAGGATTCTGTATCTGCCATCGACCGGGCCAGGCACCCAGAAAGGAAATCTATCTTCTCCTTCTTGAGGTTATCTTGAGATGATTTCGTGGCTTAGCGTCCCCGCGGCCCGATCTTCGACCACGCCTCCCTTTTTGTTATACATCCCCAGGAAGCAGCCCATAGCAGTTGTGTAACTACCAGGTACCTATTTACTACTAGGTGAACAGGAGCATCGGGGTGAAAGAAACTCTGCCCATTTCTTTCAGCCTCCACCGGGGATCAACCCGAAACCTCAGGACTACGAATCCGAAACGTTGTCCACTCAGCTGTCAGGCCCCTTAGTCAGTCCTCAAAACAAACCCCTATTTTGGTTAAATAGGGGTTTAGCAGGAAGAGGACTCTTCCCACTTTTTTTGGCCGCCCCGGCTTTTTATTGTGAAGCCTGGGTTTTGGAGGATGACTCGCCCCCGGGGCCTGACATGGAGATTCCCGAGGTTGGGGAGGAGCTGACTTGGGGGGCCTTGGGCCTCACTGGACCCCTGCCTGGGTTTTTTGACCCTCTGAGCAGGGCTTACTGTTACAAGGCCTTTTGGCTTCGGCCTTGCGGTTCTTTTCCCTCCTGGAGCTGTCCTCAGATTGGCTCGTGGAGGATGTGAGGATGCTTGGGTCCATCCTGGGGTCCGGCACTTTGTCCTCGGCTGCGCGTTCGTCGGCTGCCTTGTTGAAGCTGTTCACACCAATTTTGCGGGATGCGGTTTCCCTGTTTTATGCTTCCCATCTTGCGTGTCGGCAGACGGTGCTGGGTTCCTCCGTGGACTCTGCTTGGGCTCTGGCTCTTAGTCGTTCTTCACCTTTTTGGCCTCTTCTGTTTGAGGAGTCGGCTGTGGTGCAGTTTATTCAGGCTGCGTCGGCGGCTTGTCGTCCGATGTCGGACTTGTTGGTTTTCCGGGGATCCTGGGGTGGGTCTTCCCGGAAGGGTCGTGCCAGGGCTCGGGGTGGGTGTTCCCAGAAGGGTCGTGCCAGGGCTCGGGGTTCCTCTCGTCATGGTAGGCCTCTGGTGTCAGGTTCGGGTTCGGCTCCTGCTACGGACCCTCCCTTGTCTGGTCGGCGCGGTGTTCGCTCTGTGCGGGGTTTTGGGTCTCGCAAGGGTCGCCGGCCGTTTCGCGGTATGCCCCATTGACGAGGCGATGGGGAGGCGGCTTGCGCTGTTCGCCTGCGCCTGGTCCCACGATTCATGGGCCTTTCGGGTCGTGTCTGGCGGCCTGCGGTGGCGTTCGGTGGCCCCTCCCCCCTTGGGTGGGTCGGGGCTGGCAGAGCAGGTTTCTTCCCCTGCGCTCTGTCGAGTCGTCTTGGAGTGAGTATGCTTGGGCGTCGTCCTTCAGATGGGTTTCCCGTCTGTTTCCGGTTCAGAAACGGGACTGCGCGGACCTGTGGTTCATTCTGGACTTGTCCCGTCTGAACCTCTGGATTCATTACCCCTCCTTTCGGATGACTACGCTGTCTCAGATTCGGCTCCTTTTGGAGCCGGACGCTTGGATTGTGTCCCTGGACCTCCGGGACGCTTATTGGCATGTCCCGATTCATCCGCGGTTCAGGGACTGGCTCAGTTTTGTTGTGGGGCGTCAGAGTTACTGCTTTCGTTGTCTTCCGTTCGGGTTGAACCTGGCACCTCGCGTGTTCACGCGCCTTACATGGGTTGTGGTGGCTCGTTTGCGTCTCCTAGGTGTTCAGGTTTTGGCCTACCTCGATGACTGGCTGGTTTGGGCTCCCAGCCAGTCAGCTTGCTTGCTAGCCAAGGATTTGGTTCTTTCCCAGCTCGCCGGGTTCAGGTTCTTGGTGAACTGGAGGAAGTCCCATCCGCCTTCGTCTGTTTCTGGTGGGCCCTCGGGGTCACCCGGCGGTTGCTCGAGGTGCTGTGCGGGAGCCTGAACTTCGCGATGGTGGTCTACCCGCCGGGTCGGGTTTGACTTCGTTGGCTGTTCTGGTTCCTTCGGGGTTCCGCTTTCCGCCTCTCTCGCGATTGCAGAGTTCGACCCCCGGGAGCCTTGCGACGGTTGCTGCGTCACCGGCTTCCTGTTCGGGTTTTTCGGGGTTCAGTGCCTTGGCGCCTACCCGAGCCCTCGCTCGATGTGTACACGGATGCGTCGTCTCTCGGCTGGGGTTTTGTGACCAGTGCTCACCAGGCCGGCCAGGGGCGTTGGGATCCGTCCTTCCGTCGAGCTCACAGCACGGTGTGGGAGTTCGCGGCAGTGTGATTCGCTCTTGGGATGATTCGGGTGGCCCGCGGATCGACGATTCGGCTCCATTCGGACTGCTCTCCGGTGGTTCATTGCCTGAACCACGGGGATTTAATGCGGTCCTTGTCTCTTTGGGGTTGGTCGCTTCGAGTGACTCGTCTGCTGAGTTCTCGGGGTTTGGATCTCCTGGCAGTTCACTTACAGGGCGTGTCCAACGTCTTGGCCGACGCCCTGTCTCGCTTTGTTCCCCTCTCCACAGAGTGGACGGTCGACGACGAGTCCTTCCATTGGCTTTGCCAGACGTTCAGGTGTCCCGAGATGGACTTCTTCGCGTCGGCGTGGTCGCGGCCTCTTCCCGTGTATGCGGCGCCCTTCCCCGATTACGAGGCCGTCGGGGTCAACACCTTTCGGCTAGACTGGTCGAGGTGGGGGTTCCTGTACCTCTTTCCCCCAGTTCGGCTGTTGCTCCAGGTCCTGACTCACTTAGAGACTTACCAGGGGAGAGTTGTCCTTCTGGACCCTTGGTGGCCGGCCCAGCCTTGGTTTCAGGTGCTGGTTGCTCGGTGTCCGAACCCGAGGGTTTTCCCGCGGCTCCGCCTCTTTCAGCAGATCGGGCCGGTACGTCACGTGGCTGGTTCGATCTTCTCCTCAAATCTTCACGTATGGGTTTTTTGACTCGAGTTTATCATCATCTCTATGGTGATCAGGTGGCCTCCTTGTTGGTGTCCCACCTGCGGGCTTCTTCTCGGCAGCAGTATGAAGTTTCCTGGCGATCCTTCTGTTACTTTTTGCGTCTTCGTCGTGTTAGTTCCTTGTCTGTTTGGGTGGTCTAGTCCTTCCTCTCGTGGTTGTTTCAGGACCGTCATCTTATGCCTAACACTGTCGCCGCGTATCGTGCGGCGCTGGCGGAGCCGCTTCAGCTTGCCTTCGGTATCGATGTTACATCTGCGCCATTTCGCAAGCTGTCTCGTGCATTGTTTCACCTCCGGCCTGCTCATGTGCCGCCTGAGCCATCCTGGTCTTTGGACAGAGTGCTCACTTTCCTTTCATCTCCTCGTTTCGTTGTGGCCCCTTCGGTCCAAGATTGTTTTTCCAAGGCTCTTTTCTTGTTGGCTTTGGCCTCTGGGGGTCGGGTCGGGGAGCTTCATGCTCTCCTCCGGCACAGGGGTTTCTGCTCTTTTGGTCGTGGTGATTATTTTGTTCGCTTGCAGCTGTCTCCTTCTTTTCTGGCGAAGAATGAGACTGCTGCGTTCCGGAGGGGTCCGTGGGTGGTTGATGCTTGGTTGGTCAGGCCGGGGGTGCATCATGTTTTGTGTCCGGTTGCGGCGCTTCGCCGTTATTTGTGCGCCACGGCTTTTGTGTCCGGGGACGCGCTGTGGGTTGATCCGGTTTCCCTTCCTCCCTGTTTGCGGGTTGAGGTCTCCCAGGTTGTCCGCAGTGTTATTAAGTCCAGCCAGCCTGCTGTCTATCCCCGTGCCCATGACGTTCGTAAGTTCGCGGCTCTTGCTGCCGTCTTTGGGAATATGTCTTGGTCTGATATTCAGGCGCGGGGATTTTGTCGGTCGAACAGGGTCCTGGCTGCTTGTTACCTTGTGAATGTCCCTGGGCCCCGTTGGGCCTGTGTTGCTTTGGGTTGGCGGTTGCATCCAGTTGTCTCAGCTTCGAGTTGAGGAGTGAGCGACGACCGCCTCCCGGGTAAGTCCCTCTTTTTCCGTCTGTGGGTAGTTAGCTCCGGGGAGCCGACGGGGCTCCCCTCAGAAAACCAGCATTGAATGTAATGAAACGCCATTTTCTGGGCGAGTCCCAGAGGCTCCCCGGCATCCCTCCCTCCGGTCGACGTTTTTTTTTTTTGCGTTTTTGACATCCAGCCTCAAGGACTGAGGTGTGGGTAGCCGGCGTGGAGGGTCTGGGGGTCCCCCTTCCCACTCCCGGGGAGGGGGGAGCTGCGTAGACAGCGGGGGACTGGTCAAGTCGTCTACTGCAATTTCGTTTACCGGGCTAGAAACAACTTCGTTCACTGAGGAATTTGTACATACAAACCATTCCGTTCGTATATGCGCTGGTTTGTGTTCGCTGTTGTTCGCTGCCATTAATACATGGCACTTGTTCATATAATTAGCGCTTATTTTTTCCATTATTTTTCTTCCATTATTTTTCCATTATTTCCATTTTTTTCTTCCATTATTTTTCCATTATTATAATAGCAAGGTGCAAACCATACCCCCTTACAGTTTAAATCTATTTATTTATATACAAGAAGGTACATTGGGTTGCGAGAGTACATAACATATATTAATTAAGAGGTACATTGTAGCAAGATTTGAGATTAAAGGATTTAAGACTAACACGTTTAGAAACAAGGCGCCCCCGAAGGATAGGATATTCACTGAGAATACTCAGTGAATAGTGGCTATTTTTACATTATCATTTACAACTAACTTAAGTAAAATAACAACCATTACTGTTTTTTTCTAATGCTAGTTTAGGAACTTCCTGGGATAAAACGTGAACATTCCTTAAGGAACTGTGAGGTGCTTATCTGTTTTTCCTCGTAACGGTCCCAAAGTTTCCATAAATGTTCTTGTTTTTCCTTATTGTCCTTGCGGCGACTGGACTTTAGCTTTAACTCAGAAACCAGTTGGTATTGCAAGGTTACAAGGGACGCCTCACGGTACAGTAAAGGGATTAAAATATATAAAGATAAGTTGTCCCTCACTGCCCTTTGATTCAGACGCTGGTGCCAGCCTTCTACGTCATTGTTGGTCCTCACCAGTCGTCTGAATGCACACCAGTTCCCCACTTCCCACACACTGTTGCACAGCCACGTATTTTTTATGTAACTGGTTAACTGTGTCGTTAAGGGTGAACTACTAGCCGACTTTTCTAATTCAGTAAACGCCTTACTTATGTGGCGCTTCGGTAAGTATGGCAAGGCTAGTAAATTTTTTACTAGGCTATACACCTGGCCGTATTCCATGTAAGCAGCTGCCAGCCCAAATTCTTGAACCTTTCGCCAAACTGCTTGTGTCCAGTGGAATGTGCAGCCGTGAATGTGTACAGCTGGTAACAGCTCTCTCACTACACCCCACAAAGCAACCTCGAAATCCATCACCACCTCTTCTACTTCAAGCTCTTGTCCGATCATTATTGTCTTGAGGGACTCGATCACCTGAAACGTACAAATAGGATGGAAAAATTAAATCACACTGAACAGTACTTACAAAAAATCATTAGGGGGACTTGTTTTAAGTGATCCCCTGAGCGGAGGAAGGCGTGAATTGATAGTAGCTGAGTGAAGGGTCTCCTGACCACTTTAAAGGTGCCGTCTATATACCAGACCTTGGCATCCTTGAGTAGGCGCAGCTGACTGTCCGTGGCCAATATGATATGTCTGGCACACACGTCACCGTCTAGCTTGTCATATATTGTAATGTCTTTTTTTAGGAAGTCAGCAGGGATGGTTTCTGTCACCAGGCTGAAGTCCAATGCCTGAGGATGTTGAGGCCGGGAAGCCTGGCGAATTCGGTTTGCTGTCCTGACGATGTATGATGGATTTAAAAGTTGGTGGGCATTGATATGGGTCTCCTTGAAACTCATGAGCTCTTCCTCTACCACAGATGCTGCTGAAATTAAGGGATTTGCTTTGCAGCGCTCCTTGGCAGCTACAGTAACCTTGGTCGTTGCTAGAGCACCTGGATCACCCAAATGATTGTGACAATTGGCTCTTTGCTTGAAATCCTTTCCATATTGGATGACTGTGGCAAAGCAACGGTTGCTCTTCTGTCGAATACTGCACCACCAGTAAGTCGCTAAATCCGTTTCCTTGCGTATAGTATATGTATATCCGTGACTATTATGTAGTCTTGGTTTCCCACGCCTCGTGCCTGTTGGAATTATCTCCCAGGTAAGAGGGGCGTCTTGTGACAGAGTTGATGGTATTAATTCGTCTCGGATAGACGTGTCCTGGACAACAGCGACATTCTCTATCGGAAGGTCTACCGTGAAGGATGCTTCGTACTTACTTGTTACTTCTTCTGCTAAATTTATCTCTCTGGTCGTGTTCTCATCTTCATACAATGTAAGTGTAGAGCAATCAGGACAGCACCAGAGGAAATTTGTTTCCTCTAATTTTGATTCACGTAAACGATGGTATTTTTCACTAGAAACTCCAGTACCACATTGTCTATGCCTCCATTGTTGGCATATTGCACACAGAATTGCATGATCTGACGATCTCACCTCCTTGTGGCATCCAGAACATACACATTGTTCTAAAATGTTGCCTTCCACATTTCCGTCTTTCACTTTATCTTCGTCTTCCACTTCATTTGTGTCTTCCACTTCACCAACGTAAAGTGCACATTCATCGTGCACAGCGTATGCCATTTTTCAATATTGTTGCACAAAACGTCACAGGAAATTAGGAAAGTTTGTTACAAAACTCTGGGAAACTTGTAATGCGTGACAAGCAAGAGCAGTAGTATGTCTACACC
This sequence comes from Procambarus virginalis, assembly GCA_020271785.1. NCBI lineage: Eukaryota > Metazoa > Arthropoda > Malacostraca > Decapoda > Cambaridae > Procambarus > Procambarus virginalis. The sequence continues at coordinate 15,521,212 of WNGS01033470.1, read as the reverse complement.
GCCCAGGTCGACCAACAACTGAACCATGTGAGGTCAGCAGACACTGACCAGGTCCACCAACTCCATCTGATTGTAAGGTGTGAAATAATACTATAGTGTATTTTTCAATCGCGTTGCCAATTATTTGATTTAAACCCACACTCTCAAGAAAACGTGTATATCACAAAACTTATATATATAATGTAGGTATA
>WNGS01033470.1:15501908-15520021 GCA_020271785.1 Procambarus virginalis | reverse complement strand
GTGCAGGCGATGAGTCACAATAACGTGGCTAAAGTATGTTGACCAGACCACACACTAGAAGGTGAAGAGACGACGACGTTTCGGTCTGTCCTGGAGGTGCTATATTATGTTGGGTTAGGGCATGGCAATACCATAGGAAACAGAAAGTTAGTGTAAATGGGGTTAAGTCAGAGTTGGAAAATGTGAGTGGAGTGCCTCAAGGCTCTGTCCTGGGACCTCTGTTATTCATAATATATATAAAGGATTTAGATTCTAGTTTGAGCAGCAATATTTGCAAATTTGCCGATGATATAAAAATTGGGAGAGAAATAAACATGGAAAAAGATTCACCATCATTTCTTTTTGACAATCCAAATATGGTTACAAAATGGTCAAAAGATTGGCAGATGCAGTTTAATGCTAACACGTGTAAGATTTTGAGGCTAGGTAATGATGATAGAGTTAAAAGACATGCACTAGATGGTGTTGAGATTGTGAAAGAGATCTGGAAGTTCTTATTAGTAATATTTTAAAACTAAAAAATCAATGCATAAATGTTCGTCGTAAGGCAAATAGGACACTGGGATTTATTAATTGAAGCATTAGTAACAAGACACCTGATGTTGTTCTTCAGCTATATCTTGCTCTGGTTAGGCCCCATTTAGATTATGCAGTTCAGTTTTGGTCGCCATATTATAGAATGGATATTAATTTACTAGAACGCATCCAGCATAGGATGACAAAGTTTATTCCGGAAATTCGAAACCTGTCATATGAAGAAAGATTAACAAAGTTTAAATTACATACTCTAGAAAGGCACAGAATTAGGGGGTGACATGATAGAGGTATACAAGTGGATGAATGTACATAACAAAAGGGGATAGTAATAGAGTATTCAATATATCAGCACAACACAGAACTCAAAACAATGGGTATAAACTGGAGAAGCTTAGATTTAGGAAAGATCTGGGTAAATACTGGTTCGGTAACAGGATTGTTGATTTGTGGAACTAATTACTACAACATAATAGAAGTGGGTTCTCTTGATTGTTTCAAGCGTAGGTTAGACATATATATGAATGAGATTGGGTGGATATAAATAGGAGTTGCCTTGTATGGGCTAATAGGCCTGCTGCAGTTACCTTCAATCTCATGTTCTTATGTGCCTAGCTAAAAATTCAGTCAATGTCCTCGCAAATATCGTAAAGTAAATGCTCATAAATCTTTATTTATGTTGATATTTGTAAAAATATATAAATAAATATGAACTGTAGTCTAATTTGAATTATTAACCTAACTTTTCTTGTGGCAGATATTAATCTCCTTTTAAAGGGCCGAGAAGGACAAGTTCTTCCTATAAGGGTCATCTCATTAAACACATTATGGTTCAATAAATTATTGGCGTTTGGTATGTCAAAGTGTAGAGTCTAGTACCCTGGTGGAGAAGTCGTGCTTCTCATCAAGGCTTAAATCTTTGTCCCATCAGGATGCTATATTTTGTGTACATGGTAAGAATGAGAATATGCTTTCTGTACTTATCTTCTCTATGAGAACGTACAAAGCCCCTTTTCTCATAAGCTTCATACATATTCCATCAGAATGGGTGAGAAAGCCTTGCATCTGTACAGCAGAAAGAGGCATTTCTTTATATTCATTACTATCTTTTTCACTTTACTCTTTTATGCAATCCTCATTTAAACTTAAAATAATTTATTTATGTTCTAGAAAGAAAATATTGGACTTCTACCACCGAACAAGCCTTTCTGCTTACTGTACTGCATTTTCATATCGTCCCACTTCCTGCGTGGTTAGAGGAAATCTAACTAATATCTACATGGAACTTCCAATTGATCCTACCCATCTTTATAATGCAGCTCGCACACCCACACCACATATCAGCACAGGTTGGTTAACTTTGCATAACTGTCAATTAAAAATTTTACTGGTGCTGTAATAATGCTTAAAATTATAATGGAACTATGACAGAAATGCTTAGCATGCAGTGTGAACTTTTTTGGGGAGGGCTTTGCAACGGCTTCTTACTGATAGCTGCCTGATTAGTTCTGCTATAGGCCCTTTCAAATCACTAAAAGCCTACCAGGACCTAGAGGCCAAAATCTGACCTCCTTATAGAGGCAAAGAGAACAATGGCTGCATAATCATCCTAACTGAGAATTAAGCCACCAGAAAGTTAGAGGGAAACACCCAACAAAGTAAATCTAAAATGAGGGAAACAGTACTTTGGTCATTTAATATCTAGTAACAACTACCAGGTGGCAGTACTGACAGTTTCTGGGGGTAGCCCCTTCACCTCCCCAGAGCTTACTAGGCTGATATGCTAATGTCAGACTTTGGCATCAGTCATGTGTATGGAGTTCTGTGGGCCTACCGGGGACTGCGAGCCAGAACCTGGCCCCCTCAGAGAGGCATGGGGAGCAATGGCCTATAGAAACCCCAGTGTGATTGGAAGCATCCCCCCCTTCCTCCCTGCATCTGGATCCTTATCGTTTGTGGGTTCGGGGTTGGGGCGGGGCTTCGCTGGTCTTGAGACTCGGGCTGTCTTGGGATTCTTCAATGTGGTGATCATGTCTTCGTAGTTCGTACTCCTTGGTTCGGGTGCTGGTCTGTTGGCGTACCTTTGCACCTTTTTTCATTTTCTTCTATTTGGGACGTGTCACACGCCTGTGTTGTTGGCGTGGCTTGTTGGGACATGACCAGCAGCTCTTGTGTGTTGTTGGTCATGTCTCTTTCATTTCTTTTTTGCTCCTTGCCTTCTTCGTCTTCATCTTTCTACGCTCTTGTCCCTGGCCGTTGGTGCTGGGGCTTTTCTTCTGGTCTTTTCTTTTGTTTTTCCATTTTCTCCTTTTATCCTACACATGGTTGTGTTTTGTTCGTGCTTTTTGGCTCTCCTATTGCCAGGTTTTGGTTCCTGGTTACCTGGCTTACCCAGCCTGTTGGCGTTTTGCGTTCTCTCGGTTTCCCTTCTCTAGAATCGCCCATCGGGACTGTCATCTTTGATCTCCTGTGGGCTCGTGGGAGTTGGGATGTTTTCTGTACGGCAGATGTTCCATCTCCTCCTTTGCTGGCTTGGGTTTAGGGCTTTGCTGGCTTCGTGGTCGCACCCGAGATCTTCCCGCAACTCCGCCTCTTCCTAGGCTCGATTGGCCCATGGCGGGGCTGGTTCGGTTCTGCCTTGAGTCTCTCGTCTTCTGTTGGTGGTCGGGTGACTTCGTTGATGGTGTCCAATCTGCGTGTTTCTTCTTGGCGGCAGTGTGGGGTTTTTGGCGGTCCTTCCTTTTCCTTCTGTCCCTTCTTTGGTAGCTGCGTTTGTTGGCGTGGCCTTGTCTTTTTCTTGTGGGTGTTAGGGGCTGTCATCTTGCTCTATACTGTCGCCTCGCATTGTGCGGCGATGGCGGAGCCGCTTCTGTTTGCTTTCTGTTTTGATGCTACTGTAACCACTCGATTATCCGGGATTTGAATATCTGGAAAACGCCCTTATATGGCCAAAATCGTGACCAAATAAAGTTATCTCAATATCTGGCCAAAATATCCATAGGAGTCGAAAAATCAGGTGTTTGTCCGGATAAAAAATCTGGGCCGGTTAACTTGCTACCGATGTTGCAATATCCGGACAGTTAGCCGGACAAGGAGTGAATTGTCCGGATATGAAAACCAGGCCGCGGGCCGTACCGTATTAATCCTGTACGAGTGTGGCTCGAGGCGCATGGTGGAGGAAGGGTGGGGTGGGTGTGGTGTCGGGAGAGAGGGGAGCTTTGGGAGGGGACCACCTGGGGGATAAGGGGATATAGAGCGCCTATACACTACAGTGCAGGAATTTTCATTAATTTTAGAACATTCATCATAGCCAAAAACAAAGAAATCCTAGTAATTATGTAATAAAAAATACTCTACAAGTTTCCTAAAATCAATTTGCACAGGCTGAAGTTGCCTTCGAAAATATTGTGAATTTCTGGGGGCAGCCCCTACGGCTCCCCAGAGCTATCCATAGCTGATATGGATACCCTAACTATTTTGCATCAGTCGATGTGGGTGGAGTTCTAGGTCTACCGGGGACCACGAGCCAGAACCTGGCCCCCTCAGAGAGGCACGGGGAGCAATGGCCCATAGAAATGCACATGTGATTTGGAGCATTCTATATCTGCCATCACCGGGACAGACACCCAGAAAGGTAAGTGCCACAAAACAAAGCCCTATTCTGGTTAACAACAAAAATTGACAAACGGTGGACAGAACTCCCCCAGGAAAAACGAACTAACAAGCATGACGTCTCACGAGCCGCGCTGCATGTCTGCGCAGCTCCCCCCTCCCAGGGAGGGGGAAGGGGAGCCCCAGACCCCCGTGCCGGCGATCCCCGCCCCAGTTCCTCGGCTGATGGGATAATCATCAATGGAGCCGCACGGTCGTGTGGCTCCAGCTCCGGTCTTGTTTCAGTGCTGTGACTTGTTTGCAGTGCTGCTCTTACGGTGATCGTGTGAGCTGGGAATAGTATTCTCAGGTACTCGGGCTGCATGTGCTTAGGGTCACCTTCCCTGAGTGCCCTGTAAGTACCGCCCTTGGGGCTTTGAGTTGCCTTCCACAAGTCACCTTGGGTCTACCTCTGTTGGCTTTTTGCTGCTTGGCGTTTGGCCACCCCGAGTGTTTGGGAGTTTTTCTCCCTTGTTTACCTTGGGGTAAGTGGTAGTTGTAATACTGGTGGGGCGCAGGGTACTGCGTAGCTAGTTTTCACCTATGACAGCGGCCGGCTCTGTTTCCTCTGGGTACGTTGTCCACTTGTGTGGTTTTTCTTTTATATTTGTTTGTGCCTGGTAGGGGGGTCTGCCTTGTTCCCCCCTTATATTAGGTTCGTTTGTGTGGTGGCACCCCCTGCTTCGCCCTCACGGGTGGACACGTCTCGTGGGTTCAGCTTCAGCAGTTTGCTTGGTAGTTTGGGGCGCCGGTTAGCAGTGTCCTGCCTGGGATAACCCTTAGCAGACCCAGTCTAGGGGCCCTGGGAAACCCCCCGGGGCTCTCGGGTCCGATTGTGGAGACCCTTGCATCCCCTCTCGCTTTGTGCGAGTTGAGGGTTGCTCTGTCCCTTTGTCTCAGGGTGACTCTCCTTGTTTTTGCCTCCGTCATGCTGCCTGTTGGGTCGGTGACACATTCGACCCTGAGTCCTGCAAGCTTTGTTGCTTGTTCGTGACTCCATTCACCCAGTCTGCTGATGAATTCCCGTGGGTGCAGGCAGCTCGCGCGTTGCAGGGTAGGTTGTTGCAACGCGCTCAGGTTTGTCACTTCCCCGGACGCCCCGATGTTGCCCCTCTTGTGTAGGGGCACAGACTTGGGGGTTTTGGTCGCTTCGGCCTTGGTTCTTCCACGCCCCTTGTTTTTCCCCCTCCTGCTTCCGGCCCCTACGCATCTGTAGGCTTCGGGGTCAGGGCGGGGTTCGAGGTTCTGAGACTTGGGCTGTTTCAGGGGTTGCCCCGTCCAGGGTAGCTCCAGTTATTGCTCCAGAGGTTCCAGTTATTGCTCTATTATTATGGGACTAGTTTTAAAATACGCGCCATTTTATTGCGAACAATTTGATACCAAAATGAAAGACGTAACATGAAAATTGATGTTATCAAACTGAATGAGTATACACATTAGGTTGTGGTGTACAAATTGGTGCTCGTTTACGAGTAACATTAGGCTTTCCTGCGGGGGCGGCACGCCGAGCTTTTGTACATTATATTCATATGCACCTATAGGGAATTTAATTGTGAACACAATGATACCAAAATGAACGACGTAGCACGAGAATTAAGGTGAGAAAACTGAAACGAGTATACACATTTTACTGATTTTGTGCGCTCACGGGTAACTTTTGCCGACTTTAGGCTTTGCTGTTGGGAGTGACACTTTAATTGCGAACACAATGATACCAAAAGGAACGACATAGTACAAGAATTAAGGCGAGAAAACTGAAACGAGTACACACATTTCAGTGTCGCCGTGCGCTTGCCCGCATGCTCGCCCGCACATCGGGCGTGTGACCTCTAAGTTGGTGGCGCGCATGCCTGAGGCGCGATAGTGTTAAGAAACCTTCTTGCACTCTCACCCCATGGACCTAGGGTCTCGGAACTTATTGGAACGAAGTTGTACCGGTGATATATTTCCCAGTACTCGGTTGACTTGTCACTTTCTCTGTATGTCGCTGCAGCTCCTGCTTGGCCAACTGAGGTCAAAGTATATGGTTGCCAGGGGTGGATACACAAGTGTAGTCCTATGCCAACTGTCTGCCATCCTTCCAAGGGCGTAGTTTGATTCCATCTGGTCGGCTGGCAAAGATAAGAGAGTCATGGCTCAATAGTTTGCAGGGGCTCTCTCTCTCTGCTAGACACTGGGCAAAGGCAAGGCTCCTTTTAATGATGTCATTGTCTTCATTGTGTCTAGAATGCCAACCGCCAGATTTTCCACAATGCAGGCCATGCAATCCATATTTGTCTGCCTCTGCCTTGCCGCAAATACACCTATGAACAGTGTGGATAGGGACAGCGAGGCGGAGAGCGACTGCAATACGGAGCTCCTGCAGATCAAGACATGTGCCTGTCGCTGACATAGGGACTGCCAAAAGGAAGGCCCCTGCATGGGAAGCCTGCACTGCTCTGAGGTGTGCATGATCACTGGTCGTTGTTGCTGCCTCCAGCAAAGCTGTGGCTTCTTTGTCTACAATAGGGCTGTCCCAGCTGGATTGTTTCTTGGCTGTCAACATTGTTGGTCTGAGTGCTGGGTCTGCCACGGTACCCCATTTTATATGTCGCATTCCGTGTAGTGGGAATCATGTATCCCTGCTAAGTCACACAGGTTGTCACGTAGAATTTCCTTAACCAGGTCATCTGATGCTGAGGAAGAAGACAGGATGGCTGGGACAGCAATTTAGGTGGTGGTGCGGACACCCAAGCCACCGAGCCTCCAAGGAAGAGTGGCTTGTTTTCACTGGCATTCATTGAGGGGGAGGTTGACAACTTTTTCTAGCATGGTCTTCAGTAATAGGTCATACTCTTCAAATTGTGGGCTGTCGCAGTATGGGGCGCACCTCAGAAAGTAGGTTAGCCTCGGAAGGGATAGGCATTTAGTGAGGAGATAAAAAGCATCATGGGCATCGATGTCACCTATCCTGTTTTCCATCCTCTTGAGGTCTGTGATTTTCTTGTCTTATCTCCAGGCAAGGCAGACCTTGTTCTAGCTATGATGTATGGGTTGGAGGAGACTACTTCACACTTGGAAGGGTTCAGGCTTACTACTTGCTTCTTTATTTTTCTGATGTCTTCCAAGAGGTGGTCTAGGGTGGCCAGCTATAGTGCCATCATCCAAAAACCAGATGTTGAACTCGCTGGACAAGTTTTAAGTGATTTCTTTTAAGGCTAAGCAGAAAAGAAGAGGAGCTAGATCACCTTGCTGAACACCTTCACATGATCTGATTTTATGTTCGCCAAAGAATAATTTTGATTCACCAATGTAGCAAGATAGTATGACTGGGTAGAGGGCAAGAAATGACGAAGTATGGCACAGAGCAGTGCATCTTTTCTGACCATGTTAAAGGCATTCTTAACCCTTAAACTGCGCAACGCGCCTGCAGGCTCACGTCTGGTTTGCGCAACGCGCCTCCGGGTATTTGTATTTTTCACGTTCCATTCAAAACTCCCGCGGCTACATGGGGTTCACATCAGCTTCCTCAGGGCTCTTGTAAACAGACACCATCTTTAAAAAAAATCGTGGTCCACATTCCCGGGTGTAGGAGCCTCAGTAGTTTGTGAGCAACCAAGGCTGGCGCTCGCAGCATGAGCGCACAGCACTGCTGTTCAGCATGTGACCACAGCATCGCCTAATAATGTCAAAATATATATATAACTTGAATTATTTAGCCATGATATTGTTATAGAAGAGCCTGAGTGTGATAATGACTGGGTACAATGTTCAAATATCAGTGATTCAATGCTGTTCATGATGTTCACAGCGCTAGCCACAGCACCACAGCATTATTTCTTCCATCTAGGAATCTTCAAATGATTTCTTAGGTTCCTTTTCAAAACAAACGTGTGGTAAATTATTCATTTACAAGGAATTAGTGACCAGGATTGTGATAATAGCCCGATTGTGGTTATAATTAGCATTGTGCGTAGTATTGTGGAAGGAGGAATTTTGGTGAGGGAGGGAGGGAGAGAATTGAGGTACCCTCTGTGTAATTACCTAAATGTAGTTACAGGATGAGAGCTACGCTCGTGGTGTCCCGTCTTCCCAGCACTCTTTGTCATATAACGCTTTGAAACTACTGACGGTCTTGGCCTCCACCACCTTCTCCCCTAACTTGTTCCAACCGTCTACCACTCTGTTTGCGAAAGTGAATTTTCTTATATTTCTTCGGCATCTGTGTTTAGCTAGTTTATATCTATGACCTCTTGTTCTTAAAGTTCCAGGTCTCAGGAAATCTTCCCTATCGATTTTATCAATTCCTGTTACTATTTTGTATGTAGTGATCATATCACCTCTTTTTCTTCTGTCGTCTAGTTTTGGCATATTTAATGCTTCTAACCTCTCCTCGTAGCTCTTGCCTTTCAGTGCTGGGAGCCACTTAGTAGCATGTCTTTGCACCTTTTCCAAAGACATGCTGTGTGTTGTGTGTGTGTGGCAGCCACTCTTGTTTTGCTCACCATACTAGCTTAGTGGTTTGCTATGGGCAACACATATGTACATGTGTATATACAGTGTGTATGTATATAGTGTAATAACAGCAACAGGAGTATGTTGAGAGGAGCTATTTTGGTGAGGGAGGTTATGTAGTAATCATAGCGTCATCTGCTGTGTGATTTTTCATGCAGTGTATGGTAGCAACTGTACTGTTTGGACACAATCTTGAGATGATTCTTGAGGTTATCTTGAGATGATTTCGGGGCTTTATAGTGTCCCCGCGGCCCGGTCCTCGACCAGGCCTCCACCCCCAGGAAGCAGCCCGTGACAGCTGATTAACACCCAGGTACCTATTTTACTGCTAGGTAACAGGGGCATAGGGTGAAAGAAACTCTGCCCATTGTTTCTCGCCGGCGCATGAGATCGAACACAGGACCACAGGATCACAAGTCCAGCGTGCTGTCCGCTCGGCCGACCGGCTCCATGTACAATACTGGCTTACTTGCATAGGTAAATAAAACATGTAGATAGGTATATATAACATGTGTAATTAGTATAATAAGAACAATAACAGTATGGTGGGAGGAGCAATGTTGGCGAGTAAGATGTTGGAGTGAGGGAGACTGGCTGGGTGTGGCTGCTCTCACTCAAGGTGTTCTGAGTGTGTTGATGGTGAATGTATATAGTGTGTGACAGTGTATAGTGTGTAAATAGATTGTACAGTATATATACATAAATTAGCACGATACATAGTAAATATGTGCAGCATATGTGTACACAAGTGTCATGCACGTATCACAGTGTCTTCGGACAGTACGGATGTTTTACTGCTATAATATAGTGTACGTGTTCACTATACATAGGATTAGCACGTAAAAACAAATAAAATGTATTTGGAACTGTGCGCAAAAAATGAACAAAAATATATTCGCGGGAACTCGCGAGCCCCGCCCCAGGCGCCCTACTGGCCCCGGGAGCGTATGACACGGGCGAACGGGGAATGATGACATCACACGCCAACTTATGGACCCCATAGCAGCCAAGTAAGTACAATTTCAATTTTTTTTTTACATACCCATACTGAAGGACATTTTTTGTTTTTGACACTTTAAAAAATCAAAAGAATTTTTTCCAGAGAATTTATTTCCTGCGCACTGGTGGGGTGTCATATTTGGAGGCAATGCAGTTAAGGGGTTAAAGTTCAGTTTGAGCAGGGCCTTTTCATCAGAAATGTTGGTGATGTATGCTCGTGCTGCATGAGCAGCCGCTTCACAGCCTTAGGGGATCCCAAATCCTAGCTGAATTGGTTTCAACAATTCAACTGCTTGCTGGCTAACAACCTCATAGCAGTCTTGGCAACCAGGTGTTGGAGAATGTTGCCAACAGCGATTGGCCTGATTCCCCCACCTTTCTTGTTGAGAGCGCTGAGGGAGGCGCCAAAAAAGAGGGGGCCTGTTGACCTCAGGTATATCACCAGCCAGGCACGCATTGACAGCCTTGTGAGTTCCACAAGAAAATCTTGTGCAGCATCAGCTGGTGGTGGTACGATGTTGTTGACTCCTGAGGCCCGGGTGGGTGCTTGCTTTGCAGCGTTCACGCTGTGGCAGAGTTTCTAGGGGCAATTGTCTCGTCACTGGTGAGGACTCGACTAGCACATGCTGTATTTCCCTATTCAATTTTCTTGGTGATTTGTGCTCTGATTTTGTTCATTACTGATGTGTTGTTGTTACTATTTCTGTGATGAGCATGTTTTGCTCGAAGAGGCAGGTGAACTAGGTTTTCATCCCCTTGGGTATTCATATTATCACCCTCAGGACCGAGGATGCAAGTGATTTGTCCCTCCCTGCAAGTGAACCCCACCTCGACAAGTCCTGCCGGAAGGCGAGAGAGAAGCCCTTTACCTAATGCTAACAACTATGATAAGCCTATCTGTTGCCCAGAGGGAATCATGGTGCTGCCAATCACAGGGAAGCAGCGAAGTCGCATAAATAGAGATCTTGATCACCACTATAATTTTGTCCCGCATTGCCTCAGAGACACTGGTGCCTGGGGTAAAAGTGCTGCTAGTTTTGTGAAGGAGATAGTTTCCAAGCTAATTGAAACAACTAGAGACCCTAGAGCCACCAGTTTCCACTTTCATTGCCTTAGTGTGGTGATCCAGAGAGGAAATGCTCACTGCATCCATGGTTCCTGCCTGCCATCTGAAGAGCTGGAGGAACTTTGCAACCTGTGACAAGTAGTCTGTACCCTGATATAACCAGTGTTGTAACCCTTTTTGTGTAATGAAATTTTGTAAATAAAGTGATATATATATATATATATATAATATATATATATTATATATATATATATATATATATATTATATATATATATAATAAAAGTTTGTGAGGGTACCACCTCTGGTGCCAATGTGGGGACCCATAGCCTCGGAGAAGAAAATAAAACGTATTCAGAGGAGACCTTGTGGTTTCTCACTGAACACTAATATTTTCTTCTCCTACCACCCCCATTCTTTGTATGTACACATATATATTTGCTTTATTTGAACTTTGTTACAAAAATGAGTTACATATAGGTTACAAAGATGGTTATCATAGGTTGTCGAGTTCCTCCAGCTCCTCAGATGGCGGGCAGGAACCCTGGATCAGTGCGCATTTCCCTCTGTATCGCCACGCTGAGGTGCTGAAAAGAAAGCTGGCAGCTCTAGGGTCCCTTGTTGTTTCAATGAGCCTAGAACCCAGTTCCTTCAAAAACTGGTAGCACTTTTACCCCAGGCGCCGAGTGTCTCAGAAGCAATGGGGACAAAATTGTAGTGGTGATCCAGTTCTCTATACTTACGGGATTTGGCTGCTTCCTGTGGTGGCAGCGCCACCTGGTTGTGCAACACTGAGGTCAATGTAGGTGTTAGCCAGGGTTGATACGCATGTGTAGTCCCATACCAACTGCTTGCCATTCTCCAGGGGTTCACTGTGATACCATCCGGGCGACCAATAAGAGCATCAGAGTTACGGGGTTAGGTAACGGGCTCTCTTTCAGCTGGGCATCCAGCTGTGGTGAGGCTCCTCTTGATGATGTCGTTAACTTCACTGTGCCTCGAGTGCCATCCTCCTGTGCTTTGGCAGAGTAGGCCATGGTGGCCGTACCTGTCAGCCACCACCTCGCCGCAATACACCTATATCTGGTGTGGATTGGGGCAGCAAGGCGGAGGGCCACAGCAATTCGGAGGGCGTGTGGTGTGAGACGCGTGCCAGTTGCCGACATTGGGGTTGCTAACAGGAAATCCCCTGCATGTGGGGCTGCTACTGCTGTGAGGCGAGCAATGTCATGTTGTGTTGTTGCAGCACCCAGGCACTCTGCAGCAACTTGGTCTACAATGGGGCCATCCCAGCTGGATTGCTTTGTGGCTTTTGGGATGGTGGTTGAGGTGATGGGCCTGCACGAGAGGCCCACTCTGTGGCACAGCGTGTAAAATTGGATCATGTACACCTGCCATATATATAATTATATAGATATATATATATATATATATAATATATATATATATATATATATATATATATATTATAATACAGTACAACCTCGATTCAACGTACCCCGATTCAACGAATCTCCGGCTAGTTCGCACACTTTTTAGACCGGATTTACTCACCCGGTTCGACGAACAATGGTTCGCCGAAGCGGGGGATGTTCGGATTTGCTTACGATGTTCAGACAGAGTTCACAGACTGGTGGAAAACTTTCCCATTCTATCACAGATTACAATTAATAATTCTCTCATATGACAAGTTGGATCACACAAGTGGATCACACAAGTGGACCACACAAGTGGACCACACAAGTGGACCACAAGTGGTCCACAAGCTTACGATTTTGGGACAGAGTTCACAGAACGGTGGAAAACTTTCAATTCTATCACAGATTACAATTAATAATTCCCTCATATGACAAGTTCGATCACACAAGTGGACTGCACATGTGGACCGCACAAGTGGACCGCACAAGTGGCCACAAGCTTACAATGTTGGGACAGAATTCACAGAGTGGTGGAAAACTTTCTCATTCTATCACAGATTACAATTAATAGTTCCCCATATGATAAGTTTGATCACACAAGTGGACCGCACAAGTGGACCGCACTAGTGAGTCCACAAACTTACGATGTTGGGACAGAGTTCACAGAGTTGTGGAAAACTGTCTCATTCTATCATAGTTTACAATTAATAGTTCCTTCATAAGACAAGTTGCATCACACAATTAAGTGGACCACACAACAAGTGAACCATATGAACCAAACACCAGCCAGAATGGTCCACACAACAAGTCAACGATATGAACCAGATACCAGCCAGAGTGGTCCACACAAATGAACGACCGAGTTTCCATAATTTTCGTTCACTGATTTGTGGCAGACATATCTTTGTAAATTAATTTAAAGGCTGAAGCGTGATTAGCAAGCTACATGTCGTAAACCTCCTTATAGACATTTTCTGTGATAAAACAAGGTGAGTGAGGGTGGACAGATAAGGAAATATTACTGTTCTGTAAACCTCACTTGGTTTTCTTTCGTCTGTGTCGTTATAGTTCAGTGACCCATGACTTTGAAAGTTTCAGACTAATAAATCATTTCTAAAACCAATGCTTAAATAGCTTTTATTATCCTAATTACACTAAACTAAATAAAACCGAAATATACTGTAAAATGATAGACATCTCTATTTGAGAAATTTTTGTTATTGGAACAACTCCAGCGTGCGGAGTGGGACGGGTCTAATCCCTGTACAAACAGCAACATGCGTTTCGTTTCATTCGTCGCCACAGTTCAGTGACAATGGCTTCGAAATAATAATTAATATCCAGTTTCTAAATAGTTTTTTATATCTCTTAGTATCCTAATAATGTTACTAATCTAAATATATAACCTAAAATAGCTAATATGGATGTAATCCATATTTGCGATAAAATCATGTTACTGGATCTGGCTTAAACACCAGCCTACTGGAGGTGGGATAGACCTAGTCTGCGTTCATACAGTAGGCACCCCAGTGCCGTTAGCTTTTGTCTGCGGGCGAGTGATGTGTTTTGTCCGCCGTTGAAGAAAATCGGTGGAATTATATTTTTCTGGGGGGAGCCCCGTCGGCTCCCCGGAGCTATCCCAGGCTGATATGCTAATGTCAGACTTTGGCATCAGTCATGTGTATGGAGTTCTTAGGCCTACCGGGAACCACGGCCAGAACCGGGCCCCCTCAGAGAGGCAAGGGGAGCAATGGCCTATAGAAGCCCCCGTGTGGTTGGAAGCATTCTATGTCTGCCATCGACCGGGACAGGCACCCAGAAAGGTAAGCGCCCCAAAACAAACCCCTATTCTGGTTAAAATTGCTACCAAAAGCCGAACTAGTGGATAGAACTCCCCAAAGAAAAACGAGCAAACTAGTGTGACGTCACACGCTGCCGCGCCGCTGTCTGCGCAGCTCCCCCCTCCCCGGGAGGGGGAAGGGGGAGCCCCAGACCCTCCGCGCCGGCTACCCACACCTCAGTTCTTGAGGCTGATGCTATAGGCGAAGGTCGTGTGCTCTGGCTCCGGTGTTCGCTACAACACTGTGCTTGCGTGTGGTGTTTGTTTTCTGGGTGCGAGAGCCAGGAGTAATTTTTGGTACTCGGGCTGCATGCGCCTAGGGTTTCCTTCCCTAGGTGCCCTGTAAGTACTACCCTTGGGGCTTGGGGCCACCTTCCACAGGCTCCTTGGGATCTGCCTCTGCTGGTCCGTTTTACCTTTTTCGGTTTTTCGGCCGCCTGTTGGGCTCTTGGGTGTTCTGTTCTCCCTTGTTACTGGCAGGTAAGAGGCAGTTTGCACTGGTAGGGGCGCAGGGTGCTGCACAGCTTGTATTCCCGACATAGCGGCCGGCTCTGTTCCCTGGGGTTCGCTGTCCTCTTGCGGGGTTTTGTTTTTCTTTTTGTTTTTGCCTGGTGGGGGGTTCTGTCATATTCATTCCTTAGTTCTAACCCTTTCACGGTTATACTCGATGGCGCCCCCTGCTAGGTCCCCGTGAGTGTACACGTCCCTGGGGTACAGCTATAGAAGTTCGATTGGTAGTTTTGGGCGCCGGTTAGCAGCTCCCTGCCTGGGACTACCTGAGCGCGAGTCCTCTTAAAGTAAACGCTCAGGACCCTGGGAATCCCCTAGGGGGCGCGTGGGTCCGATGGATGTGACCCCGGAGTCCCCACTCGCTGTGTGCGAGTTTGAGGGTTGCTCGGTCCCTTTGTCTCAGGGTGACCCTCATTGTTTTTGCCTCTGCCATGCTGCCTGTTGGGTCGGTGATACTTTCGACCCTGAGTCCTGTGAGTGTTGCTGCTTGCTTGTGACTCACTTTACCCAATCCTCTGATGATTCTCTTCGGGTACAGGCGGCGCGTGCGTTGCAGTCTAGGTTTCGTCTGTTGCAACGCGCTAGGTTGGTTGCTCACCCGGATGCCCCGGGCTGCCCCGCTTTGCTTTTCGTGACCCGGACTTGGGGGTGGGGGTCGCTTCGATCCTGGTTCAGTCCGCGCCTCCTCGTCCTTCCCCTACTGCTCGTTCTGGTCCCCCCCCCCTTGCTTCCAGCCCCGAAACGTCTGAGGGTTTCGGGGTCGGAGCAGGGGTTACTTGATCTTGAGACTCGGGCAGCTTCGGGGGGTGCCCCTTCCGGGGGAGCGGCAGAGGCATTCGAGTCTTGTCTCCCGGCCGAAGCTTCGGGGTCTGACCAGTGGGCCCCCCTTCCTTCAGCTGTTCCGGCTGCTCCGTCCTTGTCTTGTGGGGTCGGGGCTTGGGGAGAGGACTCGGCCTCGGGTCCTGTGGTGTTGGACCTCGAGGCTGGGGAGGGGCTGACTTGGGGGCCTTGGGCTCCGCTGGACCCCGCCTGGGTTTTTCTTCCCTCTGAGCGGGGCTTATTGTTACAAGGAGTGGGGTTCTCTTTTCCCCCCTCTGCGTACGAGTTGGATTTGGTGTCGGCCCCTCCCCGGGTTCGGTTCCGTGTTCCCCCGGGTTCGTCGGTTCCGTCTTTCCGGAGGTTTTCGGCTTATCGCATCCAACCTGGTGAGGTGCGAGCGGCCTTTGCAGCTTACCTCCTGCGGGACCCGGATTATGCCTCGGAACTGGATCCTTCTGAGTTCAGGTTTGGGACTTCGTTCCCTTTCTGGCTCCGTTACGAGGTTCCGGAGTCTTCCTGGCTAGCAGCCTGCCCCTTGCTTGTTTTGGATTCCTGGCATTCCTTCTGTCGTTCCCGCACGTTGGAGTGGCGGGAAGCTTCCACGGTGATTCAGGTTTTCCTGGGGGGCGAGCTTGAGTACCTGAATGAGTGCTTGTTTGCCCCTGCCCTCCCCCGCGATGTGGGCGTTATTCAGCTCCATGTGCAGGTTCCCGTCCTTTCGGCGGCGCTTGTTGCGGAGGACTTGCGCGCCCGGGCCTTTTGGCTTCGGCCTTGCGGTTCTTTTCCATCCTGGAGCTGTCCTCGGATTGGCTCGTGGAGGATGTGAGGACGCTTGGGTCCGTCCCAGGGTCCGGCGCCTTGTCCTCGGCTGCGCGCTCGTTCGCTGCCTTGTTGAAGCTGTTCACGCCGATTTTGCGGGATGCGGTTTCCCTGTTTTATGCTTCCCGTCTCGCGTGTCGGCAGGCGGTGCTGGGTTCCTCCGTGGAATCTGCTTGGGCTCTGGCTCTTAGGCGTTCTTCCCCCTTTTGTCCTCTTCTTTTTGCGGAGTCGGCCGTGGCGCAGTTTATTCAGGCTGCGTCGGCGGCTTGTCGTCCGATGTCGGACTTGTTGGTCTTCCGGGGGTCCCGGGGTGGGTCTTCCCGGAAGGGTCGTGCCAGAGCTCGGGGTTCCTCTCGTCGTGGTAGGCCTCTGGTGTCAGGTTCGGGTTCGGCTCCTGCTGCGGACCCGCCCTCGTCTGGTCGGCGCGGTGTTCGCTCTGTGCGGGGTTCTGGGTCTCGTAAGGGTCGCCGGCCCTTTCGCGGTTTGCCCCGTTGACGGGGCGGGGGGGGGCGGCTTGCGCTGTTCGCCCGCGCCTGGTCCCACGATTCGTGGGCCTTTCAGGTCGTGTCTTGCGGTCTGCGGTGGCGTTGGGTGGCCCCTCCCCCTTTGGGGGGTCGGGGCTGGCAGGGCAAGTTTCTTCCCCTGCGCTCCGTCGCGTCGTCTTGGAGTGGGTACGTTTGGGCGTCGTCGAAACGACGTCGTCCCTCAGATGGGTTTCCCGTCTGTTTCCGGTTCCGAAACGGGACTGCGCGGACCTGAGGTTCATTCTGGACTTGTCCCGTCTGAACCCCTGGGTTCATTGCCCCTCCTTCCGGATGACTACGCTGTCTCAGGTTCGGCTCCTTTTGGAGCCGGGCGCTTGGATGGTGTCCCTGGACCTCCGGGACGCTTATTGGCATGTCCCGATTCATCCGCGGTTCAGGGACTGGCTCGGTTTTGTGGTGGGGCGTCAGAGTTACCGCTTTCGTTGTCTCCCGTTCGGGTTGAACCTGGCACCTCGCGTGTTCACGCGCCTTACACGGGTAGTCGTGGCTCGGTTGCGTCTCCTAGGAGTTCGGGTGTTGGCCTACCTCGACGACTGGCTGGTTTGGGCTCCCAGCCGGTCCGCTTGCTTGCTAGCCAGGGATTTGGTTCTTTCCCAGCTCGCCGGGTTCGGGTTCTTGGTGAACTGGAGGAAGTCCCATCTGGTTCCCTCTCAGGTTCGGACTTGGCTGGGCCTCGTTTGGGACTCTCGCACCTCCTCCTTGTCTCTCCCTCCGGAGTCTCTCCAGCGGCTGCGGTCCCGCCTTCGTCTGTTTCTGGTGGGCCCTCGGGTCACCCGGCGGTTGCTCGAGGGGCTGTGCGGGAGCCTGAACTTCGCGATGCTGGTCTACCCGCCGGGTCGGGTTTGGCTTCGTCGGCTGTTCTGGTTCCTTCGGGGTCACCCCTTCCGCCTCTCTCGCGATCGCAAGGTTCGACCCCCGGGGGCCTTGCGTCGGTTGCTGCGTCACCGGCTTCCTCTTCGGGTTTTTCGGGGTTCGGTGCCATGGCGCCTACCCGAGCCCTCGCTCGATGTGTACACGGATGCGTCGTCTCTAGGCTGGGGTTTTGTGACCAGTGCTCACCAGGCCGGCCAGGGGCGTTGGGGTCCGTCCTTCCGTCGAGCTCACAGCACGGTGCGGGAGTTCGCGGCGGTGTGGTTTGCTCTTCGGAGGATTCGGGTGGCCCGCGGATCAACGATCCGGCTCCATTCGGACTGCTCTCCGGTGGTTCATTGCCTGAACCGCGGGGGTTCGATGCGGTCCTTGTCTCTTTGGGTTGGTCGCTTCGGGTGACTCGTCTGCTGAGTTCTCGGGTTTGGCTCTCCTGGCTGTTCACGTACGGGGCGTGTCCAACGTCTTGGCGGACGCCCTGTCTCGCTTCGTTCCCCTCTCCGGAGTGGACGTCGACGACGAGTCCTTCCGCTGGCTTTGCCAGACGTTCGG
>WNGS01033470.1:15474915-15494446 GCA_020271785.1 Procambarus virginalis | reverse complement strand
ATGACATTCTCGCAGTCATTAAAACAATATATTGTACATGGTTCGTAACATGACGTTAATGCTGTCAACAATTTATTATTTGTAAAAATTCCATTTATACTCCGATTATTATGGGGACTCGTTTTTAAATTAACCCTTAACATGCTCGGGGTCTAATATACTGCTATCCGCACAGGCGCATGTCATTTTGAAAAAAAAAAAAATTTTTTTTTTTGCTAATCTGTTAAGTTTCGTTCACTGATCACGGGAAAAAAAAAATTCTATTGTACTTACTTTTGTTGCAATAGAGCCGTAAAGTTGATCGGTGACGTCACACTCTGCATGTTCGCTCATGCAGTACACGCCCGGAGGCGTTGCGCGCGTCCCGCAACAGCCAGAGTTGCCACAAATATATTTTCGCGCTATTTATTTACAATGTCTAGGCGCATTTTATCCATTTATTTTGCACTAAATTTGTTTCAAATAATGTTTGAACATATTTTGTATCAATAATTGTTGCATATTTGAGTATACACAGGCGCACACATCTGTTTTCAATTACGGCAATATAATATGTCATTACAGTCTATTATATTGTATGTTCTGCTTATATTTGTATATATTTACACACACGCACACGCTAACTGCTTATATGTTTACATATTTACACACTCGCACACGCTGTACACACTTTGCAGCACACTTAGAAGTTTTCTAGACTGTGGTAGTCATTGAAGCAGTCGACAGCACATAATGGGATACCACACGTTTCACACCATGTTTGTACAAGCTTCCGTTTCTGGTCTCTACGTGTCGTTGTTTTACACACCAAGCAATCACGTTGGCCTATTGCACGCTTCCCAGCTGGTGGCAAATACTTGAGTCTGTGTGCTAGGAAGCCTTCAGTGTGAGCGAGGCGTGGAGTACCAGCATGCTGCAACAGTGGGTTTATGATGGGCCGCTGAATCCCTGGGACATCTTTTGCAAACATTCCTAATAACTGTATTGCAGCATCAAATACAAAGTCACGGAAAGTGGGCTTACGTCCAGTCCTCACAAGGTACATGTTGAAACAGTTCAGCATGCTCATGTCCACAAGATGGAAGAACACTTTTTTCGTCCACCTACATGTCTTCCGCACACACTCTGCAGTGCCAATCATCATGTCTGATTTATCAATCAACCGCATGTTGATATTATAGTCTAAAACACAGTCTGGCTTATATAGTGGTGCGTTTGTTTTATGGCTCACTTTCCCACTGTTCACCATTGTTCCATCATGAATTGTTGTCAACAAGTTCACCTCTCGTTTGTCTTTCCACCGAACTGACAGAATGTTATCACTTTTCCTTCTCTGACACTCACCAACTGCAATGTCGGTGTCAAACACAGGCATTTCCCTTCGTTGTGGCTTTACTGTACCAACCAATCCGGTTCTATTTTCTAGCAAGAACCGAGCTAGCAAGGGACTTGTATAGTAATTATCCGTGTATAAAATGTGTCCCTTGTTCATCCACGGAGCCATGATGGTCTTCACTACACTACCCGAGAATCCATGTTCGTCGTTACCGGGAATGTCTACATCACTAGCCGAGTACAAAATCATGTGTAACACGTATCCTGTCTCACAATCACAAAGAACAAAAAATTTCAGGCCAAATCGGTTTCGTTTTGAGGGAATGTACTGTTTGAATGGAACACGTCCCTTGAAAAGTACGAGAGATTCATCAACCACCAACTTCTGTGCTGGTACGTAAAAATCTCTGAATTTTCCAATAACATCGTTCATGTAGTGCCTCACTCGCCACAGTCTATCATCAGGTGTTCGGTCCTGAACACTTCCAAAATGTAGACACCTGAGGAGTATCTGAAACCTGTCTCGTGACATATATTTACCGAATAAAGGTGTTGGCACTGTATGGTCCTTGCTCCAATAGTCACTTATTGCATGTTTGTGACAGTGCTTCATCAACAAACAGAGTGCCAAAAACACATACATTTCCGCAACTGTGGTATTTTTCCAACGCTGCAGTCGTGAAAATTCTGTGATTTCCCTCTCAATCAGGTAAGCAGCATGCAGGTTCGTTTGGTGTACAATGTATTCCATGAGTGGTTCATCATAGAATGCTGTAAAATATTCCATCTCAGCCATGTCCTCACCTTGATTAGGGAAAAGGTTTGTAATCCCTACATCTTTATCGTCAAAGTGAGGAATATTAGGAATAAAATCGTCACCATCACTCCACTCAAGTACACCAGGCGTCCTGCGAGATGCAGATGAAAGACGGCGAGGAAGCGATGCATACCGGCAACCAGGAGCTGAATACCGTCTGCGAGAAGCACGGCGGCTACGTGCACGTGAGGTGGGTGCACGTAAGGTGGGTTCTGGTGAGGTGGATGCACATGAGGTGGATGCAGGTGAGGTGGATGCACGTGAGGTGGGTGCACGTGAGGTGGATGCACGTGAGGTGGATGCACGTGAGGTGGATGCACGTGAGGTGGGTGCACGTGAGGTGGATGCACGTGAGGTGGATGCACGTGAACACGAGGGTCTTGGTCCCTCATGTGGTGCCATGCGGTAGCACTTGGCTGGGCGAGATGCTGCTGACGCGACAATTTCTCGCCCAGTTACACCACTGGTACCAGCCACAGGCTCAATAAAACTGTGATCTGAGTCACTAAACCCAGAAAAGGAGTCACCTCCCTCTGTCTCGTCACCCTCAAACAGATAATATCCACAGGAACTGTGAGGTCGTGGTAAAACTGGGGTAGAAACTGGGCGAGGAGGCATGGGTGAGTGTAGAGGCCTCGCCTTGGCATGGCGAGAATTCTCACTCTCACTGCTGCTGCTACTATCACCCGACAACTGTGTATAATCCTCGTCGTTGTCTGAATCATCAAACACACTTTCCTCACCTTCAGAAAATAATTCGTGGGCTATTTGCTCTGGGGTGAGGGATTAAGTGGTGCGTGCCCGTGAGGCGTTTGACCGTGCGCTCGCCATGGTGACTGTCGCTAAACTGAGGCCTCCCACGCCTTCGGAGCGTGAGCGGGAATTTTTTTCAAAATGGCCGCTGTTTACTATAGCCCGTGGGCAGCGTATGGGAACCCCAGCTACCCGGCGGGACATTCAAATCGTGCGCGGTACCCATACACGTCATTTGACGTGAAGCACAGTTTACTGGTAAAACGCCTAGCACATCATATGACGTGATGCACACTTTAAGGGTTAAGGTCACCTTCCCTGAGTGTCCTGTAAGTACTGCCCTCGAGGCTTGGGGTTTGCTTCTACAAGTTACCTTGGGTCTACCTCTGTTGGTCTTTTGCTGTACGGCGATTGACCGCCCTGAGAGTTTTGTGGGGTTCCACCCTTGGTTGCCTTGGGGTAAGTGGTAGTTTTTGCACTGGTAGGGGTGCGGAGTTTATGGGAATTTATGGGGTTTATGAAAACTAGCACAGCTAGTTTTCACCTGTAACAGTGGCTGGTTCTGTTCCCTCTGAGTACGCTGTCCTCTTGCGAGTTTCTCTTTTATTTTTGTTTTTGCCTGGTGGGGTGGGGGGTCTGCCTTGGTGTCCCTTGCCCCTATTATACAAGGTGTTGCTTTTGTTTGGTGGTACCCCATGCTTTGCCCTCGTGAGTGGACATGTCCTGGGGGTTCAGCTTTAGCAGTGTTGGTTGGTACCTTGGGTGCCGGTTAGCAGTACCCTGCCTGGGATTACCCTTAGTAGACCCAGTCTACGGGGCCCCTGGGAAACCCTGTGGGGGCACTCGGGTCCGATGGATGCAACGCCTGAGTCCCTTCTCGCCTTGTGCGAGATAGAGGGTTGCTCTGTCCCCTTGTCTCAGGCCGACGCTCATTGTTTTTGCCTCTGTCATGCTGCTTGTTGGGTCAGTGACACATTCGATTCTGAGTCCTGCAAGCTTTGTTGCTTGTTTGTGACTCAATTCACCCAATCTATTGATGACATTATTCGGATGCAGGAAGTTCGCGCATTTTTGGATAGGTTTAGATTGCTGCAACGTGCTAGGTTGGTTGCTTCCCCGGATGCCTTGAGGCTGCCCCATTTTGTTTATTGGGACCCAGACTTGGGGGCGTTGGTCGCTTCGGCCTTGGTTCTGTCCATGCCCCCCTCGTTTGACAGGTGTTGACAGGTGGTGCTCGCTTCCTCCTTGGAATTCGCTTGGGCCCTGACTCTTAGGTTGTCGTCGCCCCTTTGTCCTTTGCTGTTTGCGGCCTCTGTGGTTGAGCAGTATATGCAAGCGGCAGCTTCTAGCTGCCGCCTGATGTCTGATTTGTTGGTTGTCTGGGGGGTCCTGGGTGAGTCCTTCCCAAAGTGGTCATGCCAGGGCTCGCGGTTCCACTCGTCGGAATAGGGCACAAGTGCCGGTTTCGGAGCCGGTGCCGCCTTCAGTCCTGGCTGCACCTGGCCAGCGCGGTGCTCACTCTGTGCGCAGGTCAGGTTCTCATAAGGGGCATCGGCCCTTTCGCGGTTTGCCCCATTGACGGGGTGATGGGGGGAGGGAGGCTTGCTCTGTTCGCTTACGCCTGGACTCACGATTTGTAGGGCTCTTCGGGTCGTTTCTCGCAGCCTGCGATGGCGTTGGATGGCTCCTCCTCGTTCGGGGGGTTCGGGGCTGGCAGGGCAGGCCTCTTCTCCTGTGCTCTGTCAGGTCATCTAGGAGTGGGTACTCTTGGGCGTGGTCGAAACGACGACATCTCTCAGGTGAGTTTCCCTGCCTATTTCCAGTTTCGAAATGGGACTGTGCGGACCTGCGGTTTATTCTGGACTTGTCCCATCTGAACCCCCTGGGTTTCCTGCCTCTCTTTTCGGATGACCACTCTGTCCCAGGTCCGGCTTCTGTTGGAGCCAGGCGCTTGGATAGTGTCCCTGGACATCAAGGTCACATATTGGCAGTCTCGATTCTTCCAGGGTTCAGGGATTGGCTCGGTTTTGTTGTGGGGTGTCAGAGTTACCACTTTTGTTGTCTCCTGTTCGGGTTGAACCTAGCACCTCGCGTGTTCACACACCTTACCTGGGTCATCGTGGCCCGTCTGCGTCTGTTAAGTGTTCGGGTATTGACTTACCTCGACAATTGGCTGGTTTGGGTTCCCAGTCAGTCTGTATGTCTGCTTGCCAGGGGTTTGGTGCTTTCCCAGCAAGCCGGGTTTGGGTTCCTGGTGAACTGGCAGAAGTCCCATCTGGTTCCCTCTCAGGTTCGGACCAGGCTGGGTCTTATGTGGGACTCTCAGACCGCTTCCTTGTCTCTCCCTCCGGAGTCTCTCCTTCAGCTACGGTCCTGCATGTGCTTGTTTCTGGGGTGCTCCTGGGTCACCCAGCGGTTGCTCGAGGGTTTGTGCGGGAGCCTGAACTTTGCGATGATGGTCTACCCACTGGGTCGGGTTTGGTTTCGTCGGCTGTTCTGGTTCTTTCGGGGACGTCCCTTCCACCTCTCTTGCAATCGCTGGGTTCGACAGCCGGGGACCTTGCGTCTGCTGCTGCATCGCTGGCTTCTTCTTCGGGTTTTTCAGGGTTCAGTGCCTTAGCGCCTACCCGAGCCCTCGCTCAATGTATTCACGGATGCGTCGTCTCTTGGCTGGGGCTTTGTGACCAGTGCTCATCAGGCCGGCCAGGGTCGGTGGGGTCCGTCCTTCCGTCGGGCCCACAGCACGGTGCGGGAGTTTGTGGCGGTGTGGTTTGCATTTCGGTGGGTTCGGGTCGCCCGTGGATCGACGATCCAGCTCTATTCGAACTGTTCCCCGGTGGTTCATTGCCTGAATCGATAGGGTTCGATGCGGTCCTTGGCTCTTTGAGGCTGCTCGCTTCGGGTGACTTGTCTGCTGAGTTCTCGGGGTTTGGCTCTCCTGGCGGTTCACGTCTGGGGGGTGTCCAACGTCCTGGTGGACAGCCTGTTCCGGTTCGTTCCCCTGTCCACGGAATAGACAATCGATGCCGACTCATTCCATTGGCTCTGCCAGATGTTCAGGCGCCCGGAAGTGGACCGCTTCACGTCGGCATGGCCGAGATGTCTTCTGGTATAAGTGGTGCCCTTCCTCGACCGTGTGGCCATGACGTCATCACGTCGCCGACTGCGGCTATGTGATGACGTCATGCTAGTTTGCTAATTTTCGTTTGGGAAGTTCTGTCCACTCGTTCGGCTTTCAGATTCACCAGAATAGGGGTTTGTTTTGGGACGCCTACCTTACTGGGTGTCAGATCCGGTCAATGGCAGACACAGAATGCATATCCAGGCAGACACAAAGTTATACATATCCATTCAGCCTGAATAGCTCCGGGGAGCCTCTGGGTCTCGCCCAGAAAATGGCGTTTCATTACATTCAGTGCTAGTTTTTTCTTTACTGTCCAAATATGGAGACCAAATTCTTGGTGCTAGCCTCACTCAAATTTGCAGGGTTACAGGGATAGATATAGACTGGTCAGGGTATATGTAAGTAAAATGCCTTTTAAAAATATAGCCTGTAACCTTTCCCCACCTCCCTATATGTATGCAATTTGCATGCTCTGAAATGAAATTGGGTATGTAATTTCCGAGGAGTTTACCGCAAATCTTCATGGACGACAATTACAGGGATGAAGATAGTATCTACAGAAGATGTAAGATGAGGGGAGATGGGGGGGGGGCAGGGGAAAGACAAGGGGAACAAGAAAGATGTATAGAAGGATAGCGGGATAGATAAGTGTATGTGTGCCTCTAGGTAATAGTGGTCATGATGTGACAACTATTGCCTAGAGGCAGATTGATTTGACCTGTCCTTTGGGGTTGGCCATGGGGCACAATGTGTATAGGACATGTCACTACTTTGTACTAATCATGGTCATGGAGTAGGATTCTAACTGAAATATTATCATTCTAGTAACCTAGTATTATTTCACATACATAACCCTTCAGTTGCAGATACTTGTATGTTTTCTGTGGGAAGTCCCCATTGTAATAATGTAATAATGCTTGGGGATTAATCATATAAATCTTTTAATTTACTTATCGAGGATTCAAGGGCAGTCTAATATCCATGAAATGGAGAACACAGAGGAATGTCTAGTACAGCAACATATAAATATTTTACAACATACAACATACATTTTATACAACATATAAAAATGACTCAACATTAATTAACCCTTTATGTGCACAAGACATCATTTGATGCATTGAGTGACTTGCAGTAACTTGCGCTCGGCATCATATGATGTTTGGAGTACCACGCAAGATTTAAATGGCCCGTGGATACACTTGAAGCAATCATCACTGATCAAGTGCAATATTACCTAGTGTCATCAGTTGCGGAGTTCTTTTTGCCTACATGGGACCACAAGCCAGACCCTGGACCCCTCAGAGAGGCACAGGGAGCAACAGCCTATGATCACTTTACATTTAACCACTGCACTGCACAGAGTGCCTTAACCACTGGACTGCACCGCCTTCAATACTTGCGGAAGGCTGAGGAAAAACAATTTTAACATATCGTACGAATCAAAGCGCATGCGAGGTAGGTTGGGTACGAATTGGACGCCTGGGAACTCCAGTGAGAGGCAGCCATCTTGAAAAAATTCCCAGCATGCACTAGGGCTGCTGATTGGCTCAGTTGTGAGTGAGCATTCTGGTCCCCTCCCCCCCCCCCTTCTTGCTTCCGGCTCCATAGCATCTGAGGGCATCGAAGTCGGGGCAGGATTTAGCTGGTTTTCAGACTCTGGCAGTCCTGGGGGGGTGCCCCCTTCCGGGTTGGCGATGGAGGCATTCGAGTCAGTTCCTCCAGCTGTTGCATATGGGTCTGACCAGTGGGCACCCTTCCTTAGTGTTTTTATGGCTGCCCCGGCCTTTTCTTTTGAGGCTCGGGCTTTGGAGGATGGTCGGCCCCGGGTCCTGGTGTAATTACCTAAGTGTAGTTGGAGGTTCCCGGGAAGAATATGGGGGGTGGGGGAAGCAACAACATGAAGGGTTATTAATCTTAAATAATGAATACAACTTAAAATTACACAACTGCCACCACCACCTTCCTGACACCTGAATGTGTCTGGATTACTGATCTCCCAGGAAGGACAGAAATCAATAATCATGACCTTGGAGGGCATAGGAATCTTGGTAATAATGCTTGGGGATTAATCATATAAATCTTTTAATTTACTTATCGAGGATTCAAGGGCAGTCTAATATCCATGAAATGGAGAACACAGAGGAATGTCTAGTACAGCAACATATAAATATTTTACAACATACAACATACATTTTATACAACATATAAAAATGACTCAACATTAATTAACCCTTTATGTGCACAAGACATCATTTGATGCATTGAGTGACTTGCAGTAACTTGCGCTCGGCATCATATGATGTTTGGAGTACCACGCAAGATTTAAATGGCCCGTGGATACACGGGGTTCACCACACCTTCATCAGGGCTCTTGTAAACAGACGCCATTTTTTTTTTTTAAATTGTGGGCCAAATTCCCGGTGTGAGGGGCCTCAGTATTGAGTGAGCTACCAAGCCTGACGCACGCAGCATGAGCTCACAGCACTGCTGTTCAGCTTGTGACCACAGCATCGCCTAAAAATGCCATAATATACATGTTCTTGCTATTATTTAGCGATGATATTACAGAAGACCCCTGACTGTGATAAAACTGACCAGGGTTCTGATAATAGCAGGATTGTGGTGATATTTAGCGCTGTGCTCCTATGCTAAAGGAGAGGAGTAATGCTGTGGGAGGGAGGGTGGTGGCGTCGTCTTCTGACTGTGTGTGGCCACCTTTTATTGACTGCACTCACCATACCAGCTTAGTGGTTCGCTATGGTGAACACAAATGTAGTTACTTATATATAATGTGTGTATAGAGTGTAATAACAGCAATAGGAGTAGGTTGGGATCCGCCATTTTGGTGAGGGAGGTGCGTCGTCTGCACGACTTATGTTGTTTACTGGTTACCACGATGGTCTTTGGGCACCATACCAGTTTACTTGTACAAGTATGGTGAATAAAACAGGTAGATACTTATATATAATGTGTGTATATAGCATAATAATACCACAAACAGTATTGATGGAGGAGAAATATTAGTGCATCTGGCCTTGAGGGCGGCTGGCACCACTGACTGTGTGAGTAGCTACGTCTTTGTGCCTTTACTCACTATACAAGCTTAGATGTACAGTTATGGTGAACAAAACATGTAAATACTTATATATAACATCTGTATATATAAGCAAAAACAGTATGGTGGGTGGAGAATGGTGGAAAGTCAGGTGAGGTAAGGGAGGGAGTGGCAGCCAGTGGTGGGCTGCCACTGGCTGCCACTGCCACTGCCACTGCCACTGCCACTGCCATTCAGCGTACCAACTTAGTGGTTCGTTATGGTGAACACGAATGTAGATACTTATATATAACGTCTGTATATAGTGAATAAAAGCAAAAATAGTATTGTGGGAGGAGAATGTGGGTGAGTCAGGTGACTTGAGCGAGAGAGGAAGTAGCAGCCAGTGGCGGGCTGCCGCTGCCACTGCCACTCAGCATGCCATTTTAGTGGTTCGTTATGGTGAACACAAATGTAGATACTTATATATAACGTCTGTATATAGTGAATAAAAGCAAAAACAGTATGGTGGGAGGAAAATGTGGGCGAGTGAGGTGTTGAGGAAGTGAGTGGCAGGGAGTGGCTGGCTGGTGTGTGGTGGTCACTCCTCGTTACTTTTTGACTCATAATAGCAACTTAGTGGTTGTTATGGTGAACAAAACATGCAGATACTTATATATAACCTGTGTATATAGTGTATTAACCGACAAAGTATTTGTTCACTGTTTGATGAACATAATTGAATCAACAATATGCACACCATATCTTGAGATGATTTCGGGGCTTTTTAGTGTCCCCGCGGCCCGGTCCTCGACCAGACCTCCACCCCCAGGAAGCAGCCCGTGACAGCTGACTAACACCCAGGTACCTATTTTACTACTAGGTAACAGGGGCATAGGGTGAAAGAAACTCTGCCCATTGTTTCTCGCCGGCGCCTGGGATCGAACCCAGGACCACAGGATCACAAGTCCAGCATGCTGTCCACTCGGCCGACCGGCTCCTGACCATAGTAGGGAGCCGGTCGGCCGAGCAGACAGCACGCTGGACTTGTGATCCTGTGGTCCCGGGTTCAATCCCGGGCGCCAGCAAGAAACAATGGGCAGAGTTTCTTTCACCCTATGCCCCTGTTACCTAGCAGTAAAATAGGTACCTGGGTGTTAGTCAGCTGTCATGGGCTGCTTCCTGGGGGTGGAGGCCTGGTTGAGGACCGGGCTGCGGGGACACTAAAAAGCCCCGAAATCATCTCAAGATAACCTCAAGATAACCATATTTTTGAGTACAGTGATGATTCACTCATTTTATTATATAAATATATCACACTACACACTATTGAATAATATTACAGCTAAAAAACTATGTAAAATCAATCAGAGACATTGAAATAATTAAGCAATTATCTCTTTGTGGCAACTCCGGCCTGACAGCTGGCGAGCAACAGACTGTCTGGGACGCAAGCTGAGTCATCGCCTGTTTTTTGCCAGACTTTCCCACCCTTTAGCGGGCAATATATGCCACTTACGATTTTTTTATTATTTTTCCCATGATCAGTGAACACAAATTATCAGATTTAGAAGAAAAAATATTTTTTTTTTTTTGTATGCTCCTGTGGGTGACATGCTAAATAGCCAGGTGCCATTTAAGGGTTAAAAACAGGGGGAACAGATAACTAACTCACAAAATACATTAAAAATCACTTTATTTAATAATTGACACTTTTATTTAAATCAAATTGAAATATTTCCTACTCTAAATAAATAACCCTAAGAGGCAATAACCGAAGTGCAATAACATTGATGTATCAAAATTTAGACAGACTTTACCTTATTCCTGCAATACCGGCCACAGAATGTTGAGTGGCTGCCCTCTGGCCCTGATGAGGACCTTTCCCAAGTCGCTCCCAAAGACACACTGACACTATTTTCTTAACACGCTTACCAGTGGAAAACAAGCTCCACCCACTCTAAATTCTCAATGAGTTAAAAGTCTTGCTCTAGGCCTTGATCCAGGCAGCCCTGAGTAGCTCCGCCTACCTAGGCCTCCCTGGCTTCCACCAATCAAGGCTCCTGGCTAGGTTATAGGCCTGCCCTGAAAGTTATGTTGTATTCCCGCAGAATTCTGACTCGTTCCCACACTACATCCAGGAAACTAAGCAGGCTGTATATGGCACCAGCCACCCCAAGCGAAATTTGAGAACTACAGTTTGATGGCACCGAGTTTTACTGCCCCTCAATTCGTCACTGGCAAGCGGGGACAGGAGGAAGAGGGGAAACGATTGGGGAGAAATGGGAGGATTGGAATAGAATTGGGGAATAGAGGAATTGGGGCAAGAGGGAACAAGTGGCCTGTGAAGGAAAGGCAGTATCCCTTGCCTTCAGACACTTGTCTTGTATGACTGGTGATGCTTCTTCGACAACAGGGGAGGGGGATGAGACAACGGGGGGGGGGGTGAGGAGAATGACCAAGGAAGGGGATCGCAAACGAGGGGAAGAGGAAGGGGAAGGGGAGAAGCTTGGCCTGTGCACAGACCATTACAACTCCCCCTCTTCGAAAATTAAGAAATTTGTATGTAAAACATTTGCAAGCATGAATTTCTTGTCCAGCCCTACTGTAACCATTAACTCCCCCCAAAAAAATTAAAACATCTTTAACTCAACAATATATTGACCCAATGCCTCAAAACAAAAGACAATTATCTAATTCTAACTAATTCCATATCCAATAAAACTCCAATCACAATAGTGACACCCAAAACATGTATGCCCTAAAGTATGAATACATAACATAAAAACCTAGAAGCATTTCGTAAGGGCTTTTTACATTCTCAAAGTCTTGTTTACACCTAACATTCATCATACTTATATTCGTTTTGGGTGAGGTGATATGACACAAATGTTTTGGGTGAGGTGGGTTAGGCATTCTTATGCCTTTTCATTGGGCATTCTTATGAAAGAATGAAAGAAAGGCATTCTTATGCCTTTCATTGGGAATGAAAGGCATAAGAATGAGAGTAACTGCAGAAGGCTTACTGGCCCATACTTTCTCTTGCTGCTCCAATGTTGGTTCGGTGTCTTGAAGTGGGTAGGATACTGCATAGGTTTGCGTTAATTGGCAGTTGATTGCTGGTATTGACTTTTTGATGTGTAGTGCCTCGCTGATGTTGAGTCTCCTGCTATCGATGTATCTATCGATGATTTCTGTTTTGTTTGTTAAGATTTCTCTTTGTGAGGGTCTGGTTGTGAGAAAAGATTTTATGTTCCTTGATGGAGCCCTGTTTTGTGCATTGTTACAGACAGGGCTCCATCATGGAATATATAATCTCTTCTCACAACCAGACCATCACTAACGAGGTTGTCCCAGTCCAGTATGCTATCTTCACGAAGCAGAGTCTAGAGTCAACGTCACATCACTGTGGGCAAGCTGTCTCAATGTCACCAACCAAGCCCACCAGCTGTGTAGTCAAGACTGAGGAAAACCGAAAGTGGAAGATGAGTGGCCTACAAAGAAGTGTGCCAGTTGCAACGACTTGTCAGCTCTCTCAAAACCTGCGATTGCGTTGTCTGTGGAAATCAAGATGCAATACGGTGGTCTTGCATATGGACAGCACTACCCCTACAGAGTGCCGCTGAATTGCCAGATGAGGTACAACCCTGTACAGTACTTCGGCCCAAGCTCAGCTGCATGAGGGGTTGCATGGAAGGTGTACCGCCCAGTAGTACCGGGATAACAAGTAAATGCCGGGAGATGACGTCGCCCAGGAGCTGAGGCAGGGCCCACCTTTCCTGTCATCATGCCATCCTCTTCAATGCCACTCGAAACCCACTCCCAACACGAGACATCGTGACACGTCGAAGCTCTGTTCTACGGTGGCAGCCATGGTTAACCCTCAAACCGCGCATATCATATATAAATGATATCAGTGACAAAACCGAAACCGTGCACATCATTTATATATGATTTCGTGTCTAGCGCTATAATTTAAACCCCCCGCCTGGGATAGGGGCAGCTATAGTACAGCCACGACTGATAGTTGCCAGATGCCACCTAGAAAAAAAATCCAGCCGAACATTCTTGGGTGTGAGACCGTCAGTATTGAGCCAGCCACCAAGGCTGGCGCACACAGCACGAGCTCACAGCACCGCTGTTCAGCTTGTGACCACAGCATCACCTACAAATGCCAAAATATAAGTGATACTGCTATTATTTAGCAGTGATAGTATTACTGAAGCCCCCTGAATTTGATAAAACTGACCAGGATTCTGATAACAGCTTGATTGTGGAGATATTTAGCGCTGTGCTCGATGGAGGGAGGAGTACGGCTGTGGAGGGAGGGTTGTGGGCGTCGTCTTCTGACTGTGTGTGGCCACCATTTATTGACTGCACTCACCATACCAGCTTAGTGGTTCGCTATGGTGAACACAAATGTAGATACTTACATATAACGTGTGTATAGTGTGAGATAACAGCGAGAGGAGTAGGTTGGGAGCCGCCATTTTTGTGAGAGAGGAGCGTCGTCTGCACGACTTGGCATGTTGTTTACTGGTGGCCACTATGGTCTTTGGGCACCATACCAGCTTATTTGTACAGGTATGGTGAATAAAACAGGTAGATACTTATATATAATGTGTGTATACAGCATAATAACACCACAACCAATATTGTTGGAGGAGAAATATTAGTGTGTCTGGCCTTGAGGGTGGCCGCCGATCAGCTGACTGTGGAGTAGCTACGTCTTTGTGCCTTTACTCACCATACAAGCTTAGATGTACAGTTATGGTGAACAAAACATGTAAATACGCGTATATAACGTCTGTGTATAGTGAATAAATGCAAAAACAGTATTGTGGGAGGTAAATGAGGGTGAGTGAGGTGGTGTTGAGGGAGGGAGTGGCAGTGAGTGGCTCGCTGGTGTTTGGCGGTCACTCCTTGTTGCTTTTTGACTCACAAGACCAACTTAGTAATTCGTTATGGTGAACAAAACATGCAGATACTTATATATAACCTGTGTATATAGTGTAACAACAGCAAAACTATTTATTTATTGTTTTATGAACATAATAATTGAATCACTTATATGCACACCATAATTTTGAGTACAGCGATGGTTCACACATTTTATAATATAAATATACCACAATTCACTGTATGGAATAATATTACTGCAAAAAATCTAAGAAAAAATCAATCAGAGACATTGAAATAATTAGGAAATAATATATTTGTGGCAACTGCTGTCTGACAGCTCGGGCGGAGTAGACCTCGTCTGGCGAAGGCTCTGCCAACGCCCCTTTTTTGCCACACTTCCCTACCCTACTGCGGCTAAAATATGCCACCTACGATTTTTTTGTTATTTTTTCCGTGATCAGGGAACAAAAATAAACACTTCTATAAGACGAAAGAATTTTTTGGATTTTTTTTTTTTGTTGCGCCTGTGGGTGTGAATTCCATTTGGGCCCCTAGCGGTTTGAGGGTTAATGACCTTCTATAATGACTGGGAGCGATAAGAAGAGGTGAACCCGGGTTTCTGTTAGTGGGGTTCACCTGAGCCGACAGCCAACCAGCTATCAGCTGTTACTCGGCGCAACGTGCCTCCTGGATCGTATATTTTTAGTGTATCATTCAAAACTCCCGCGACTACATGGGGTTCACATCAGCTTCCTCAGGGCTGTAAATAGACACCATTTAAAAAAAAAATTGTGAGCAACATTTCCAGGTGTGAGAGCCTCAGTACTGAGTGAGCAACCAAGGCTGGTGCACGCAGCATGAGCTCACAGCACTGCTGTTCAGCGTGTGACTACAGCATTGCCTAATAATGTCAAAATATATATATAACCAGTATTATTTAGCCATGATAGTATTACAGAAGAGCTCGTGTGTGATAATGACTGTGTACATACAATGTTCAAATATTAGTGAATAAATGCTGTTCACGATGTTCACAGCGCTAGCCACAGCACCACAGCATTATTTCGTCCATCTAGGAATCTTCAAACGACTTCTTATGTTCCTTTACAAAATAAACTTGTGGTCAATTATTCGTTTACAGGATTTAGTGACCAGGATTGTGATAATAGCAGGATTATGGTGATAATTAGCACTGTGCGAAGTATTGTGGGGGGAGGAAATTTGTTGAAGGAGGGAATCCAGGTAGTGTCACTGTGTGTGTGTGGCAGCCACTCTTGTTTTGCACACCATACTAGCTTAGTGGTTCGCTATGGTGAACACATATGTACATGGGTATATATACAATGTGTGTATATACCCATGTACATATGTAATTACCTAAGTGTAATTACCTAAGTGTAGTTACAGGATGAGAGCTACGCTCGTGGTGTCCCGTCTTCCCAGCACTCTTTGTCATATAACGCTTTGAAACTACTGACGGTTTTGGCCTCCACCACCTTCTCACTTAACTTGTTCCAACCGTCTACCACTCTATTTGCGAAGGTGAATTTTCTTACGTTTCTTCGGCATCTGTGTTTAGCTAGTTTAAATCTATGACCTCTTGTTCTTGAAGTTCCAGGTCTCAGGAAATCTTCCCTGTCGATTTTATCAATTCCTGTTACTATTTTGTACGTAGTGATCATATCGCCTCTTTTTCTTCTATCTTCTAGTTTTTGCATATTTAATTCCTCTAACCTCTCCTCATAGCTCTTGTCCTTCATTTCTGGGAGCCACTTAGTGGCATGTCGTTGCACCTTTTCCAGTTTGTTGATGTGCTTCTTAAGATAAGGGCACCATACAACCGCTGCATATTCCAGCTTTGGTCTAATAAAAGTCGTGAACAATTTCTTTAGTATTTCTCCATCCATGTATTTAAAAGCAATTCTTAGGTTAGAAAGTGTAGCATAGGCTCCTCGCACAATGTTCTTGATGTGGTCCTCAGGTGACAGTTTTCTATCTAAAACCACCCCTAGATCCCTTTCTTTATCAGAATTCTTTAAAGATTTCTCACATAATTTATAGGTTGTGTGGGGTCTATGTTCACCAATTCCACATTCCATAACATGGCATTTATTCACATTAAATTCCATTTGCCAAGTGTTGCTCCAAATACTTATTTTGTCCAGGTCTTCTTGAAGGGCATGACAATCATCTAGGTTTCTTATCTTCCCTGTTAACTTAGCATCATCAGCAAACATGTTCATGTAATTCTGTAATCCCTCTGGTAGATCGTTTATGTAGACAATGAACATTACCGGTGCAAGAACTGAACCCTGTGGTACTCCACTCGTGACATTCCTCCAATCCGATACCTTGCCTCTGATTACGGCCCTCATTTTTCTTTCAGTTAGGAAATTTTTCATCCATGTTAGTAGCTTACCCGTCACCCCTCCAATATGTTCCAGTTTCCAGAACAACCTCTTATGGGGAACTCTGTCGAAAGCCTTTTTTAGGTCCAGATAGATGCAGTCAACCCAACCATCTCTTTCCTGTAAAATCTCTGTTGCTCGATCATAAAAACTGAGTAAGTTCGTTACACAGGATCTTCCAGATCGAAAACCATACTGTCGGTCTGATATTATATCATTTCTCTCCAGGTGTTCTACCCATTTAGTTTTAATTATTTTTTCCAATATTTTGACTATTACACTTGTCAATGATACAGGTCTATAATTAAGGGGGTCTTCCCTGCTTCCACTTTTGTAGATTGGATGTGCGTAGTATTGTGGGAGGAGGAAGTTTGGTGAGGGAGGGAGGGAGGGAATCCAGGTACTATAATCCAGGTACTGTGTGTGGCAGCCACTCTTGTTTTGCTCACCATACTAGTTTAGTGATTCACTATGGTGAACACATATGTACATGGGTATATACAATGTGTGTATATAGTGTAATAACAGTAACAGGAGTATGTTGAGAGGAGCCATTTTGGTGAGGGAGGTGGCGTCGAAATCGTAGCGTCGTCTGCTGGCTGCTGTGTGATTTCTCATGCAGTGTATTTTGGCCACTATGCTGTTTGGAAAATAGTGGCTTACTTGCTTAGTTATGATGAACAAAACATATAGATACTTATACATAACGTGTGTAAATAGTGTAATAAAAAGAATAACAGTATGGTGGGAGGAGAAATGTTGGTGAGTAAGGTGTAAGGAGTAAGCTAGGTGTTGGAGGAGTGAGGGAGGGCTGGCTGGGTGTGGCAGCTCTCACTCACGGAGGTCTGAATGTGCTGATGGTGCATGTACATAGTGTATGATAGTGTATAGTGAGTAAATATCTTGTAAATATACATAAATGAACATGAAACATTGGATATATGATCAATACCTGTATATGTGGACACATTTGAGACAAGTGCATCCTCACTCAAACGAACCCCGCTCTAGCAAATTCGGAAGATCCGAAAAAATTGAATTCGGTACAAAGTGTCAGTGGAACATACACATGTTCGATTAAGCGAGGATTGTTCGTCCAAGCAATCACCAAGACCGAGCTGTCATAGTTGATGACAGCCACTGTCATCAACTGTGATTCACCAAAGTGTAAACAGTTGTACAGTATTATATTTTGCTTACCCATTGTTTCCAGTGAGAAACGGTTGAAGAATGGTGTCGGGGAGGCAGGTTGCGTCATTGGTCAGGGTTGGAGTCTAGAGGCAAGTGGTGTCAGTAGTTGGGGGTTTAGTGTCAGGCGGCAGGTGGTGGAAGTTATTCTCATTGGGGAAGTTGTCAGAGAAAACCTGGTGGTGAAAGTTGTCAGGGGAGGCAGGTGGTGTCAGGGGTGGCAGGTGGTATCAGGGGAGGCAGGTGGTGTCAGGGGAGGCAGGTGGTGTCAGGTGGAGTCAGGGGAGGAAGGTCTTGTCAGGTGATGTCAGGGGAGGCAGGTGTTGTTAGGTGGGATCAGGGGAGGCAGGTGGTGTCAGGGAAGACAGGTGTTGTCAGGTGGTGTCAGGAGAGGCAAGTGGTGTCAGTGGAGGCAGGTGGTGTCAGGGGAGGCAGGTGTTTTCAGGTGTTGTCAGAGGCAAGTGGTGTCAGTGGAGGCAGATGTTGTCAGGTGGTGTCAGAGGAGGCAGGTGGTGTCAGGGAAGGCAGGTGGTGTCAGGGGAGGCAGGTGTTGTCAGGTGTTGTCAGAGGCAAGTGGTGTCAGTGGAGGCAGATGTTGTCAGGTGGTGTCAGAGGAGGCAGGTGTTGTCAGGTGTCAGGGAAGGCAGGTGGTGTCAGGAGAGGCAGGTGGTGTCAGGTGGTGACAGGGGAGGCAGGTGTTGTCAGGTGGTGTCAGGGGAGGCAGGTGTTGTCAGGGAAGGCAGGTGGGGTCAGTGGGTGAGCTCTGGTTATCAGTTAGCATTAGGGAAGGGGAGGGTGAGAGTGGAGACCTGTCCACCCACCAGTTATGGCATCTGCTGTTATGGCATCATTTTGGTGATTTTGGAGAGGGGATGTATTAGAGGGGTTAGGAAGTCAGCTAGCAGCTGTTTATTTTATTTTTTTGTCGGGCGTGTTGAATGAGATGCCTCCAAGCCTGGCCCTTCTCCCCGCTGCTGCCTCCATATACCCCATATTAAAATTGAGAATATTTTACCATTTTAGTTGCTTGTAACACACTGATTTGTTGTATTATTTAGTCAAAATGAAAAATTTGGGGTGGGGAATGGTGTCCGTGGTGGGGTATGGTCAGTGGTGGGGAATGGTGTCAGTGGTGGGGTATGGTGTCAGTGGTGGGGAATGGTGTCAGTGGTGGGGTATGGTGTCAGTGGTGGGGAATGGTGTCAGTGGTGGGGTATGGTGTCAGTGGTGGGGAATGGTGTCAGTGGTGGGGTATGGTGTCAGTGGTGGGGTATGGTGTCAGTGGTGGGGAATGGTGTCAGTGGTGGGGGATGGTGTCAGTGGTGGGGAATGGTGTCAGTGGTGGGGTATGGTGTCAGTGGTGGGGAATGGTGTCAGTGGTGGGGTATGGTGTCAGTGGTGGGGAATGGTGTCAGTGGTGGGTATGGTGTCAGTGGTGGGGTATGGTGTCAGTGGTGGGGGATGGTGTCAGTGTGGGGAATGGTGTCAGTGGTGGGGAATGGTGTCAGTGGTGGGGACTGGTGTCAGTGGTGGGTATGGTGTCAGTGGTGGGGAATGGTGTCAGTGGTGGGGAATGGTGTCAGTGGTGGGGTATGGGTCAGTGGTGGGGAATGGTGTCAGTGGTGGGGTATGGTGTCAGTGGTGGGGAATGTGTCAGTGGTGGGTATGGTGTCAGTGGTGGGGTATGGTGTCAGTGGTGGGGAATGGTGTCAGTGGTGGGGAATGGTGTCAGTGGTGGGGAATGGGGTCAGTGGTGGGGTATGGTGTCAGTGGGTGGGGAATGGTGTCAGTGGTGGGGATGGTGTCAGTGGTGGGGAATGGTGTCAGTGGTGGGGTTATGGTGTCAGTGGTGGGGATGGTTGTCAGTGGGTGGGATGGTTCAGTGGTGGGGAATGGTTCAGTGGTGGGGAATGGTGTCAGTGGTGGGGAATGGTGTCAGTGGTGGGGAATGGTGTCAGTGGTGGGGT
>WNGS01033470.1:15459980-15473988 GCA_020271785.1 Procambarus virginalis | reverse complement strand
CATGAGGTGTCAGCCAGGGTGGATACACATGTGTAGTCCCACACCAACTGTCTACCCTCCTTCCATGAATATATGGTGATGCCATCAGGGCAAAGTGCAGGGAAATCCGGGTTTTGGACCCCTAGGATACGAGGTTCTCTCTCCTCTGGGCACTTAGCTGAGACGAGGCTTCTCTTGATGATGTCATTGACCTCATTGTGTCTTGCATGCCAGCCCTTTGTGCTTCCGCAATGCAACCCATGCAGTCCGTATTGGTCTGCTTCCACCCTGTTGCAAATACACTTGTATTCAGTGTGAATTGGGGCACCAAGGTGGAGGGCCACTGCTACACGAAGGGATTCTGGATCTAGGCGCGTGCCCATTGCTGACATGGGTACTGCCAGGAGGAAGTCTCCTGCATGGGGGACACGCACTGCTCTGAGGCGGGCTTTCTCCTTGTCTGATGTTGCGGCGCTGAGCATGGCATCAGCTACTTTTTCCACTAAAGGGTGGTCCCAGCCAGACTGTTTGTGTTGTTTTGTTGGCTCTATAATGGTTGCTGGGGCTGCGAGAACACCCCACTGATTTGAACATTCAGTGAAAGCAGGATCGTATATTCCTGCTGAATCTCTCAGGGTTGCAGGTAAGATATCTCTGACGAGGTCGTGCGATGCGTGGGAGGAGGAAAGGAAGGCTGGTAGAGCAATTTGGGAGGCTGTGCGGACACCAAGGCCGCCAAGTCTTACAGGAAGGGTTGCTTGCTCCCACTGAGAGTCGTCCAATGGCAGGTTCAGGACTTTCACCAGCATGGACCTCAGAAGGGTGTCATACACATTTAACTTAGGCCTGCTGTAGGATGGAGAACATCTCAGAAAGTAGGTCAACTTAGGGAGAGACAGGCATCTTGCGAGGAGAAAGAGAGCATCATGGGCATCAATCTTGTCAATCCTGTCCAGCATTCTCTTTAGATCAGTGATTTTTGCAGCCAGGACCTCCTCGATTGCTCGTGGGCCAATGGGGGCACCCAGGAGAGTGCAGTCCGGTGGCTCGACAACGAGAATGTCTGGAAGAACATTTTGTATTTGCCCAGTGATGTCTGGGTTGCGGGAGATTATTTCACACTTGGATGCATTGAGAATGAGGCCTAAGGCTGCTCTCTGCTCCTGGATTTTCCTTATATCCTCCAAAATGGTTTCCGGGGTTCCAGCGAGAGTGCCATCATCCAGGTACCAGATGTTTAGCTCGCTTGTCAGACTATCAGTGACCTCTTTGATAGCTAGGCAGAAAAGGAGGGGTGCTAAGGGGTCACCTTGTTGGACACCTTCACAGGAGTTTATTTCATGCTCCCCAAAAAGAAGCTTAGAGTCCCCACTGTAGCACGATCGGATGAACGGGTAAAGGGGACCAAATGATTGTGTACAGCCCTGAGGACAGCGTCTCGTCTGACTTGATTGAAAGCATTTTTGAAGTCAAGCTTTACTAGTGCCTTCTGGTCCGGGAGATTAGCAATGTAAGCCCGCGCTGCATGTGCTGCAGCTTCACAACCTAGGGGAATCCCAAACCCGAGCTGATGAGGTTTCAGCAAGGTGGCTGCTTCCTGGCTGATAGATCTCACTGCAGCCTTAGCTACGAGGTGCCGGAGGGTGTTGCCAACGGCAATGAGCCTGATACCCCTATCCTTCTTCTTTAGAGCACAGAGTGCTGCTCCATAAAGACAGGCCTGATATCCTCAGGGATGCCGCTAGCCAAACACATGTTGGAGAATCTGGTAAGTTCCACTAGAAGGTCCTTTGCAGCATCTCCAAGCACCGGGTTCAGCATTTGTTTGATGTGCTGGGGTCTTAGACCTGTAAAGCCCCCTGCTGAACCTGTTGGGAAAGACATGGCTGCTTTGTACACCTCAGATTCTCGAACAGTCAAGGGTTCTATGCCAGCATTGTTTTCCTGGGGATCCCTGCTGCTGTCGGGGGCTCTGCGTGGGTGTTTGTCTTGAAGAGCCTCTGCTGTTGTGGCGTTCCTGGGGGCAATAGTGTCATCGCTGGTCATGATTCTGATGGCACCTGTGGTATTGCCCTCTTCTATTTTCCTGGTGATCTGTGCTCTCATTTTGTGGTTCTCAGATGATTTATTGTTGGTCGTCCTGCGGCTGGTGTTCTTGGCACGAAGGGGAGGCGGACCAGGTTGTCTGCTCTGGGAATTCATTAAGTGCCCTGATTACAGAGGTTGCTAATGACTTGTCTCTCCTGGGCGGTAATGCTAGGCATGCATTCCCAAATAGAAGGAGATTGTGCCACGATCCAGATGCTCCCAGAACCCAGAGGTTCTGGGAGCATTGTTGACCTTTGTCAGCAGACTGGTGAGTTTGGCTGCTGCTTGGTGACGGGCAGCCTTGGGGATGTGGGGCAAGGTCATGGTGGACGTCGCTTTGACTGCTTCAAGCAGATTATCTGCTGAAATGAAGTTGAGGGAGGTATTGTTCCTCGCTCCTGCAGCAGGTTGTCCATCGTCGCTGCCCCGGGGCAGGCGCCTAGACCCTAGACAACCACCTGAATTGACAGTATGATAGCGGACAGTTCCATTTGAATTGAAACGATACCGTCTGTCACACACTTGACAGTTTCCTCTTGGGTGGTCATCTTCTTGGCTGGAAAGAGGCTGTGTGTCAGGTGCGACATGTGCCATGCCTAGATGTGATGACGCCTGGCTGCCCACTGAGTGCACCCTCTCCTTCCCAGGTGGAGAGTAACACGGCAAGCATTACCCTCCTGGGGCAGTTGGGCATGGCCTGGGCACCGTGTGTGGGTAGGCTGTGTGTTGATGGGTGGCTGGCTGGGTCGGGCGCAGGTAGCAGGGTGGGGGAAGATGGCGGGCGGGGGTGGTGGAGGCGGGGCACGCGAGGGAGGCCGCCGTCACACTTGTTACACACTATCAACACTCGGGGAAATCACACTTGCTACACACTATCAACACTCGGGGAAATCACTAGTGCACTTTGTTTTTAACACTACACTCACCGATTTGCTTATGAACGCACTAACTTTCCACTAACATCACTGTAGGCAGCTCGAGAGCCTCCCCCATCACTCCCCCCTTCCCCCGCCTGGGGCTGGTGGGTGGCGGCACTGAGACGGCGGCGACCCTCCCCTCACCCTCACCCATACACTGTACCTGCCTCGCCATACACAAAGCTCAGACAACGCACCTTTCTACGTTCATTGTGTTGGAATGAAGAAGATACGGTTCTTCTTGTCACCCCGGGGCCTTCAGCAGGTATTCATACCTACATAGATCAAGTCTTGGCTGGCTCAGGCATCGTGATCCACATTGAAATTGGTTCAAGTGTAGGACCTTGCTCACCACGTGTCCGTCCCTTTCTCCCTTTGAAACTACAAGAGTTAGAGGCTTTTTACTTGAATTTTTGTGCTTCCTGGGTGCTAACTAACAATCCCCAAATAAAAATACTGTTTTTGGAATAATTTATTTTCGACGCACCACGGGAATGTCTCTTCTTCTTCGCGATACGTTTGGTTTTCATGAAGGTTTGTCCTCCCGATGACTGCATGAGTGGTGTAATTACCTAAGTGTAATTACCTAAGTGTAGTTACAGGATGAGAGCTACGCTCGTGGTGTCCCGTCTTCCCAGCACTCTTTGTCATATAACGCTTTGAAACTACTGACGGTCTTGGCCTCCACCACCTTCTCCCCCAACTTGTTCCAACCGTCTACCACTCTGTTTGCGAAAGTGAATTTTCTTATATTTCTTCGGCATCTGTGTTTAGCCAGTTTATATCTATGACCTCTTGTTCTTGAAGCTCCAGGTCTCAGGAAATCTTTCCTGTCGATTTTATCAATTCCTGTTACTATTTTGTATGTAGTGATCATATCACCTCTTTTTCTTCTGTCTTCTAGTTTTGGCATATTTAATGCTTCTAACCTTTCCTCGTAGCTCTTACCCTTCAGTTCTGGGAGCCACTTAGTAGCATGTCTTTGCACCTTTTCCAGTTTGTTGATGTGCTTCTTAAGATATGGGCACCAAACAACAGCTGCATATTCTAGCTTTGGCCTAACAAAAGTCATGAACAATTTCTTTAGTATATCCCCATCCATGTATTTAAAAGCAATTCTGAAGTTAGAAAGCATAGCATAGGCTCCTTGCACAATATTCTTTATGTGGTCTTCAGGTGATAGTTTTCTATCTAGAACCACCCCTAGATCTCTTTCTTTATCAGAGTTCTTTAAAGATTTCTCACATAATATATAGGTTGTGTGGGGTCTATGTTCTCCTATTCCACATTCCATAACATGACATTTATTAACATTAAATTCCATTTGCCAAGTGGTGCTCCATATACTTATTTTGTCCAGGTCTTCTTGAAGGGCATGACAATCATCTAAATTTCTTATCCTTCCTATTATCTTAGCATCATCAGCAAACATGTTCATATAATTCTGTATACCAACTGGTAGATCATTTATGTAGACAATAAACATCACTGGTGCAAGAACTGAACCCTGTGGTACTCCACTTGTGACATTTCTCCAGTCCGATACATTGCCTCTGATCACAGCCCTCATTTTTCTATCAGTCAGAAAGTTTTTCATCCATGTTAGAAGCGTACCTGTCACTCCTCCAATATTTTCCAGTTTCCAGAACAACCTCTTATGTGGAACTCTGTCGAAAGCCTTTTTTAGGTCCAGATAGATGCAGTCAGCCCAACCATCTCTTTCCTGTAATATCTCTGTTGCTCGATCATAAAACTGAGTAAATTCGATACACAGGATCTACCAGATCGAAAACCATACTGTCTGTCTGATATTATATCATTTCTCTCCAGGTGTGCTACCCATTTAGTTTTAATTATTTTTTCCAATATTTTGACTATTACACTTGTCAATGATACCGGTCTATAATTAAGGGGGTCTTCCCTGCTTCCACTCTTGTAAATTGGAACTATGTTAGCCTTTTTCCACACATCAGCTACAACTCCTGTAAACAGGGATGCCTGAAAGATCAGTTGAAGAGGGATGCTGAGCTCAGGTGCACATTCTCTCAGAACCCATGGTGAAACTCCATCTGGACCAACTGCTTTGTTCTTATTTAGCTCTTTGAGCATTTT
This sequence comes from Procambarus virginalis, assembly GCA_020271785.1. Classification (NCBI taxonomy): domain Eukaryota; kingdom Metazoa; phylum Arthropoda; class Malacostraca; order Decapoda; family Cambaridae; genus Procambarus; species Procambarus virginalis. The sequence goes on along the minus strand of WNGS01033470.1, from coordinate 15,468,892 downwards.
TTCCACTTCGTCTCTAGACACCTCTATGTGCTCTATGTTGTTCTCTGGAATTCTTATTGTATCTGGTTCCCTGAAGATTTCATTTTGTACAAACACACTTTGGAACTTTTCGTTTAATGTTTCACACATTTCCTTTTCATTTTCCGTGAATCTATTTCCCATTTTCAACCTCTGAATATTATCCTTTACCTGCAATTTGTTGTTTATGAATTTATAGAATAGACCTGGTTCTGTTTTACATTTGTCTGCAATCCCTTTTTCAAAATTTCTTTCTGCCTCTCTCCTCACTGCCGTGTAGTTGTTTCTCGCATCTTTGTATCGCTGGTATGATTGGGGGTTTGGCCTCTTCCTGTATTGATTCCATTTTTGTGTCTTTTGGTCTCTGGCCCTCTCGCACTTTCTGTCGAACCAATCCTGTTTCCTAGTTCTGCTTCTCTGTTTTGGTATAAATTTTTTTGTGCCTTTATCATATATTTCACAAAACTTGACATACATCTCATTCACTTCCTTGCCTAGCAACAAGTCTGTCCAATTATACTCCCTAAAAAATTTTCTAAGGTTGCCATAATGTCCTCTCCTAAAGTCAGGTTTTTCAATTGCATCGACCATCATATTTTCTTCCAGATTATAACGCATTGCATACTTTATCCCCAAAAAGACATGGTCACTTTTACCCAAGGGAGGAAGGTACTGAATGTCAAATATTTCTTCCTCCTTCCTGGTAAATATCAAATCTAGCATGGAGGGAACGTCACCTTCCCTCATCCTCGTAGCTTGTTTAACATGTTGATACAAGAATGTTTCCAGGATGAGGTCTACAAATTTACAGGTCCAGAAATCTTCTGTTTTAGCTTCATATGCTTCCCAGTCTATGGATTTCAAGTTGAAGTCGCCGACTATCAACAGTCGTGAACTATCGTTATCCGCTCTCGCTATGATCTCTCTCATTATCGTTATAAGACCTTCTCGTTTACTATCTAGCTCCTCCTTTGACCATGTGCTGCTTAGCGGTGGACTATATGCATTTATGATCACTAGTTTATCATCCTCATGGCAGATCTCTAGTGCTATTATGTCAACTTCTTGTGGATTGGTAGTCATTATTTCGTTCACCTTTAGGTGTTCTTTCACCAGCACAGCAACGCCAACGCAACGGTGGTGATGATAGATGCGCCACTCACCTCTCACAGTGGCGCATCAATGTTCAGAATTTGGCAGAGATTGGAAGTTATCGATGTCTTCTATTTGTGTGATGATAATGAGAAAAATACACATTTGAGTGGAAAGGACTCAGGATGGCAAAGATGAGGAGTTGTGTTAATAGTGGTATCAGAGTGTTGCTGGTTAATGGAAAAAGTGTGAGATTTAGTCAAGAGACTGAGTTTGTGAGTGGGAGTTAGTCGAAAGTGAGATAGGTTGGGATTGGTTATGGTAGGGTAAGGTAGAGTAAATTAAGTAACAAGGGGTTAATGTGTATAAGGCTAGGTTAGGTTGGGGTAAGTTAGTTGAAGATAGATTGTTATGTTGTCGTATTTCGAATTTTTACATCTGGGATGTGATTACATCGGTCCTCTTTGACGTGCCAGTTGTACATCGTGTTGAATATCTGGGAGTGGTTGGAGGATGTGTCGTGGGAAAGTGTGGTTGATGAGGTTTTTCAATCAAAGTGCCAGGCCGTTTGGAGGTTTGTACAGCTGGGGGTTTCTTACTCTTGTGCCGGTGGTTAGGGTTTGTGGCAAGGCAGCCTGAGAAGTGACTTGGGTAAGGTGTGCTAAAGAGTCATCTAGGAGTCTTTCCATCATCAGTTCAAACTATGTGTATCCAGCAATGGTAGCTGTGTTAGAGCGGATGTCATTGTCTGTAGATGTTGATGGGGTGTCTGTTGGGTCAGCCTCAGGAATGAGTTGGATTACTTGTGTAAAGAATTGAGTTAACTCGAAATTATTGACAACACTGAAGAAGACAGCTTAAATATTTCAGACTCCCTTTCCTCACTACGAGCAATAAACAGTTTGCAATCAAGTAATAACGTGCTTGTCTTGGAAGCTAGACGTAGATATATAAGAATACTTAGCAAGAGGGTAAATATAAAAATGTTGTGGATTCCTTCTCACATTGGCATGCAGGAACATGACAAGGTTGACGCCCTTGCTAAGGCTGCAGTAAATAAAGACAGTATTGAACGGAATCTTAAGTTATCAAATAGGTCCCTTAAAAATGTCATTAGACGTGAACTCCTGGATGAATTTGAAGAAAGTAGAACTGTGCAAACTGGAACTAGCAGGTCCATTGTTCATCACAATGAAATGTGTGAAGTAAAACATGTGTATGGGGCAAGTAACAAAGTCAGTAGACTAACAGATGTTGTCACAGCTCGTATAAGACTTGGCTACAAGTATCTCTGGCAGTTCGGCTTGTATAGGGATCTAGATGAAGTAAAGTGTAAAGTGTGTGGACAAAGACAGGGACACACACTTGAACACTATATCTTGGATTGTAGTAAAATTGAGCCATTTAGAGATAAATCTAAGCTCACTCTGAATGATATGGCAACCTATCTTATTACCATGGATAAATTACCTGAAATCCTTGCACTGTATCCACGTTTCGCTTCCAGCAAATGAACGACATATGAGATTCAGAAACAAGTAGTGTATTGTGAGGACTAACAATAAACAGAAGCTCCCCTATGACTCTGTAATGTCCCCATTGGTCAAACTATTATGTATTAGCGATAAGACCTACCATTGATGTATGATGGCTTACTGTAAATATGTAGCTCTTGAAATAGCACTTACTCTGTAACTAGCTGACATTGTAACTATAAGGTGTGAAGGAAGGATGCAATTGTTAATGTAATAATCTAAGATGAGGTCTGATAAAGATCTTTTGTGCCCTCTGTAATGCTTTTTGCGCTACCGCTCACAGGATGAGTATGGGGTGCACAATAAACTAGCCGCCTTCGGCGGCAACAATAAAAAATCAGATATATCAGGTACAGGTACGAGCAAAGGGCGTGGTTAAATGTGTGGTAGCTGTTGATGATGGGCTGAGTTAGGTTGTTTAATGCACTACTGTAGTGCAGGTTGTTGGTAGGAAGAATCTTAATTTTTGCCGCTATGTATTTAGGACATTGTTTGAATGTAATGTCATGATTGCCTCCACAGTTTGAGCAGGTGAATATATCTCTGACATGCAGTCTTGTGTGTAATGGGAACCAGAGCATTTTTCCACATTTAATGTCTTTCGTGCAGCCTTTTGAGGTATGGTTGAAACCTTTACATCTAATGCACTGAGTGGAGCATGGTATGTATATGTCTAGTTTATGGAGGAGGCCGTTAAACCCAACCCAATAAGGGGAATAGTGTAGAAAAGTAAGTAGGGCAATGCCTGTATCACTCAGTTCTCCGTTTGTTCTACGCATACAGTTATTTACTTCAAAGATTGGAAGCCATCTGCCTGAAGTTGTGCCTTGATGTCGTCTGCACTAATGTCTACAACATGTCGGATTGCATATTTTGCTGATCGGTCACCTAGTGGTTTGAAGCATTTGACTTTGTATCCACAGATGTCAGTAACGTCTAAAAGCTCGAGTTCCTCACTGTGTTTGTGGTCCACTACGATTAAGTTCCTTTGTTTGTTAGGTCTAATATCATGCATTTTGATCTTAAATATACAGTATTGGGAATGGCATTATATTGGATACTTTGTGCCTTACTATTTCTGAAAACAATCCTGTCTTTGTCATCAAAGGCAATGATGAAAAATTGCAAACTAGAACTCGTCCTACCTTGGTTGAGCAGTGGATATTGATACTCAGGCCGCGTGGGGCCGGGTTGGTCTCTGTTTACCTCTGTATGGTGGCAGTGTTTTGCCTCTAATCTATTTGCCTTACTGTGATGTTTACTGTCCTAGAAACCTCCATCTGGATCCTCCTCTAAGACCGGGTGACCATCTTGATCTTAATGTGTGCCATGTAACACTGGTTTCTCAAAACCCTCGAAGGTATTATGGATGTTTTTAGGAGATACGCTGTGCACACCTCTAGCTGTCGTAATGTTGGTCGGTTTATGGGAATGTCATTTTAAAAGATGCGCAGTGCAGGTGTTAAGGATATTCATATTGTCCAAGAAGTTGATTGTTTTGGTGTTCTTCCCCTTTCTTCTGGTCTTTGCTTCAGTTTTGAGGTGATCTTATATCTCCAAACTTTCCTAAGCCTCAATTGATGGAGTAAGATTTTGGTCATTGTCTCCTGAGGCATTTATGATTTGTTAAGAGCCTGGTGTGACACCTAAGGTTTGCGGGATTTCAGGTAGATAACTCAGGGAGCCACCTTGGAACCCACCAGTAACAAGCATTTAATTATATATATACTGAATTAGTGTGCATCTGTAATTGTGATGCCCTTTTTCAGAGGCACTGTTCGGTGATGAGGAACACACTGAATATGAAGAAATTGATGATATTGATGATGCTTTTAGAATGCAGTGCAAGCAAATCTTCATAGGAATGGTTACAATGCAGTATCAAGCCAAGACAGATATGGTAAGTACTCTATATCTATACTATAAGATATTTTCTGGGGGAAGCCCCTACGGCTCCCTGGAGCTATCCAGGCTGATATGAATAGCCCTAACTTTGGCATTAGTTGATGTGGGTGAGTTCTAGGCCTACTGGGGATCATGAGCCAGAACCTGGCCCCTTCAGAGAGGCATGAGGAGCAATGGCCTATAGAAATGCACATATGATTTGGAGCATTCTATATCTGCCATCGACCGGGACAGGCACACAGAAAGGTAAGCGCCCCAAAACAAACCCTATTCTGGTTAAAAAGACGAAAATAGACAAACGAGTGGACAAAATTCCCCAAATGAAAACGAGCAAACGAGCATGATGTTTCTCAACCCGCGCTGCATGTCTGCACAGCTCCCCCCTCCCTGAGGGGGAGTCCCAGACCCCCTCCCCCCACGCCGGTGATCCACCCTTCAGTTCTTTGGCTAATGTGATCCGGCATGGTAGTGTGGCTCCAGCTCCGGACTCTTGTGTTGTGCTGTCCTCTGTTTCAGTACTACTCTTACGGTGGCATACGAGCTGGGAGTAATATACACAGGTAATCAGGCTGCATGTGCTTAACCCTTAACATGCTCGGGTCTAATATACTGCTATCCGCACAGGCGCATGTCATTTTGAAAAAAAAAAATTTTTTTTTTGCTAATCTGTTAAGTTTCGTTCACTGATCACGGGAAAAAAAAATTCTATTGTACTTACTTTTGTTGCAATAGAGCCGTAAAGTTGAGCGGTGACGTCACACTCTGCATGTTCGCTCATGCAGTACATGCCCCGAGGCGTTGCGCGGCGTCCCGCAACAGCCAGAGTTGCCACAAATATATTTTCGCGTTATTTATTTACAATGTCTAGGCGCATGTTATCCATTTATTTTGCACTAAATTTGTTTCAAATAATGTTTGAACATATTTTGTATCAATAATTGTTGCATATTTGAGTATACACAGGCGCACACATCTGTTTTCAATTACGGCAATATAATATGTCATTACAGTCTATTATATTGTATGTTCTGCTTATATTTGTATATATTTACACACACGCACACGCTAACTGCTTATATGTTTACATATTTACACACTCGCACACACTGTACACACTTTGCAGCACACTTAGAAGTTTTCTAGACTGTGGTAGTCATTGAAGCAGTCGACAGCACATAATGGGATACCACACGTTTCACACCATGTTTGTACAAGCTTCCGTTTCTGGTCTCTACGTGTCGTTGTTTTACACACCAAGCAATCACGTTGGCCTATTGCACGCTTCCCAGCTGGTGGCAAATACTTGAGTCTGTGAGCTAGGAAGCCTTCAGTGTGAGCGAGGCGTGGAGTACCAGCATGCTGCAACAGTGGGTTTATGATGGGCCACTGAATCCCTGGGACATCTTTTGCAAACTTTCCTAATAACTGTATTGCAGCATCAAATACAAAGTCACGGAAAGTGGGCTTACGTCCAGTCCTCACAAGGTACATGTTGAAACAGTTCAGCATGCTCATGTCCACAAGATGGAAGAACACTTTTTTCGTCCACCTACATGTCTTCCGCACACACTCTGCAGTGCCAATCATCATGTCTGATTTATCAATCAACCGCATGTTGATATTATAGTCTAAAACACATTCTGGCTTATATAGTGGTGCGTTTGTTTTATGGCTCACTTTCCCACTGTACACCATTGTTCCATCATGAATTGTTGTCAACAAGTTCACCTCTCGTTTGTCTTTCCACCGAACTGACAGAATGTTATCACTTTTCCTTCTCTGACACTCACCAACTGCAATGTCGGTGTCAAACACAGGCATTTCCCTTCGTTGTGGCTTTACTGTACCAACCAATCCGGTTCTATTTTCTAGCAAGAACCGAGCTAGCAAGGGACTTGTATAGTAATTATCCGTGTATAAAATGTGTCCCTTGTTCATCCACGGAGCCATGATGGTCTTCACTACACTACCCAAGAATCCATGTTCGTCGTTACCGGGAATGTCTACATCACTAGCCGAGTACAATACCACAGTTGCGGAAATGTATGTGTATTTGGCACTCTGTTTGTTGATGAAGCACTGTCACAAACATGCAATAAGTGACTATTGGAGCAGTGCCAACACCTTTATTCGGTAATATATGTCACGAGACAGGTTTCAGATACTCCGCAGTTTACTGGTAAAACGCCTAGCACATCATATGACGTGATGCGCACTTTAAGGGTTAAGGTCACCTTCCCTGAGTGTCCTGTAAGTACTGCCCTCGAGGCTTGGGGTTTGCTTCTACAAGTTACCTTGGGTCTACCTCTGTTGGTCTTTTGCTGTACGGCGATTGACCGCCCCGAGAGTTTTGTGGGGTTCCACCCTTGGTTGCTTTGGGGTAAGTGGTAGTTTTTGCACTGGTAGGGGTGCGGAGTTTATGGGAATTTATGGGGTTTATGAAAACTAGCACAGCTAGTTTTCACCTATAACAGTGGCTGGTTCTGTTCCCTCTGAGTACGCTGTCCTCTTGCGAGTTTCTCTTTTATTTTGTTTTTGCCTGGTGGGTGGGGGGTCTGCCTTGGTGTCCCTTGCCCCTATTATACAAGGGGTTGCTTTTGTTTGGTGGTACCCCATGCTTTGCCCTCATGAGTGGACATGTCCTGGGGGTTCAGCTTTAGCAGTGTTGGTTGGTACCTTGGTGCCGGTTAGCAGTACCCTGCCTGGGATTACCCTTAGTAGACCCAGTCTACGGGGCCCCTGGGAAACCCTGTGGGGGCACTCGGGTCCGATGGATGCAACGCCTGAGTCCCTTCTCGCCTTGTGCGAGTTAGAGGGTTGCTCTGTCCCTTGTCTCAGCCGACGCTCATTGTTTTTGCCTCTGTCATGCTGCTTGTTGGGTCAGTGACACATTCGATTCTGAGTCCTGCAAGCTTTGTTGCTTGTTTGTGACTCAATTCACCCAATCTATTGATGACAATTATTTGGATGCAGGAAGTTCGCGCATTTTTGATAGGTTTAGATTGCTGCAACGTGCTAGGTTGGTTGCTTCCCCGGATGCCTTGAGGCTGCCCCATTTTGTTTATTGGGACCCAGACTTGGGGGCGTTGGTCGCTTCGGCCTTGGTTCTGTCCATGCCCCCTCGTTTGACAGGTGTTGAAAGTGGTTCTCGCTTCCTCCTTGGAATTCGCTTGGGCCCTGACTCTTAGGTTGTCCTGATGATGAAGAGCTGGCAGAGTATTATCGACACCTAAAGGGCATGAAAGATATTATAATGAAGAAGCGCACAACGAAGAAACAAACTAAAAGTCAAATGTTTTTGGTATGGTTTTCACAGTAGGCCTACAGGACCAGCATCCAGCACTAGCAAGGACTTCCTTCGTGAGTCAAGTGCAATTTTTCTAATGCAAATATGTCCTGGCATATGTATAAAAAAATTTAGAGGTTGTTGGGGCTGGATGGATGGAACAAATTCCGCACTGGAAGGAATCAGCTTCGTTTCATATAGTTCGTTAAAGTGAGGACACACTGTATAACACAGTGTCTTGGGACAGTACAGATGTTCTACTGCTTTAATATTGTGTACGTGTTTATTATACATAAGATTGGCAAGAAAAAACAAAACAAATGTATTTGGAAATTTACGCAAAAAATGAACAAAAAAAATATTGCGGCAACTCGCACCTGTTGAAGCTGGTGCGCGACTAACTCCGGGAGTCTACATCACGGGCGACCACCAAATTGTGACATCATACACCATTTTCCGGACTCCATTGCGGCCAAAGTAAGTACACTTTCAATTTTTTTTTTACATATCTGTGATCAGGGAAGGGTATTTAACATTTTCAAATACAAAACAAAAATGTTCCAGAGAATTTATTTCCTGCGCACAGGGGGAGGGGGGGGGGGGGGATGTACCGTACTTGGAAGGCGAGCAGCACAGTGGCTAATGTCTAATAGGAACAGTCTAACCATACATATATTTTGTTCACACACTCATTTGTTTGGATGAGAAAAAGTTGCCCTAGTGATTTCAGTGCAGACAAAAACATTCAAGATGCTGCTGGCAAGAGGAAAAACAAAACAGAGCTTGATTTGGGGGGATTCAATGAAGAAAGAATTGATATAAGCAGTCCCACACAACAAGTTGTTAAAATTAGATACTATAGTGAGCTCAAATGTAGAAATAATCAGTAAATTGAAAAAAGTAATGACCAGTTGTGTAGCAAAGTTTTGTGTCTTGTAGGGTGTAGTGAAAGACTTTGTGCAAGGACAAGAATCAATTTGGAACACAAATTGCCAAAGCTAGGAAGAGGAAACTAAACTCTTAAAAATAGCTTTGAAGAAGTTAAAGCAAATTTAAACATAAATGACTACAATAGT
>WNGS01033470.1:15431043-15449911 GCA_020271785.1 Procambarus virginalis | reverse complement strand
GCTCCCTTCCTGGTGTTTTTCACGGCTGCCCTGGGGTTTTTCTTGACTGCTGGGCTTTGAGGGACAGCTCGGCCCCGGGGCCTGCAGGGTGGGTCCCGGGGCAGGGGTGGTGCTAACGTAAGGGGCCTTCGGCCCCGTTGGTCCCCGCCGGGGTCTTTCTACCCCTCTGGGCGGGCTTGCAGTTTTGTGGTGTGGGTTTTTCCGTCCCCCCGCTCCGCACGTGCTTTGTGGGCGTCGGTCCCTCCCTGCTCGGTTTTCCTTGTCCAGTGTGCCCTTGTTTCCGTCCTGTCGGTGGGTGTTTTTTCTACAGTCTTCGCCCCTTTTTTCCAGGACGGCCTTCTCAGTCATGTCCCCTCTTCTTGGGGTTCTGCATGACTTTTGGTCTCGGGTGCGACGGAGTTTTTTGTGCCTTCGTTCTTTGTTTGCTTCTTTTGTTTTCGAAGGTTTGGGACAGTTTTGGGGTAGCCTTGGTAGCTGCACCCAATTGCCGTGGGAAGAGAAAGCGGATAAACGGAGGGGAGATCAACACCCACTGTGAGACGTTGACATGTCAGTCAGTCCGACCGGCGCAGGTCACAGTCCTAGCGCCGTATACTGCATTAGTCATCTGTTGGGGCTCGTGACACCCGTCACCGACATCTTTCTTCCTTGTCCCCGGTCGCTCAGTGGCTTCCGGCACCCACACCATAGAGAGAAAGCAGCAGGCGATGACACTGCTGCTCCTCTCGTTGACAGGCCGGCGCCTGCTACTCTGGCGGCGTCTTGTGCTGGGTTTTCCTTGACACACTTCCAGTGGGCCCCTCCTCCTTCACTCTACTGTAAACGTAATGTACGTGTGCGGCGGAGAATGAAAGGGCAGGAATAATGAGAGAGAGAGTGGGAAAAAGCAATTCTGTGTCTTCTAACCCAAGTCAGCTCCTTCCCGTTTTCTGGTACGTCTGTCATCATTCGGTTGAGCTTCCCTCCGGTCCTTTCTAGGGCTTGTGGGTCCTCTTCCTGGCAGTTTCTGGATGTTTGGCCTTCTTGTTCTTTTGTGCATATCTTTCCTCTTCGCGCTGTCTCGGCGCTACTCGTTTTCCTGGGGGCGATTTTGCTCCTTTTAATGAGTGTTTGCTCCTGCCCTTCTGCGGGGTGTTGGTGCGGGGCGGCTCCTTATGCAGGTTCCTTCCCTGTCGGCTGCACTTGTGGTGGTGGACTTGCACGCTTGTGGCATTTTGGTTTTGGTCCTGCGTTTTCTTTTCCCTCCTGGGGCTGTCATAGGATTGGCTTGCAGAAGGTGTAGAGGCGCTTGGGACTGTTCCTGGGTCTGGCACCTTGGTTTCTGCTGCTAGCTTTCGGTATCGATGTTCCTTCTGTGCCGTTTCGCAGGCTGTATCGTGCATTGTTTCGCCTCCGGCCTGTTTCTGCACTGCCTGTGCCGTCCAGGTCTTTGAACAGGGTGCTCTCCTGTTTTTCTTCTCCTTGGTGGTTGTGACTCCTTGGGGCCAGGTTTGCTTTGCCTCGGCTATCTTTTGGCATTGGCCTCTGGGGGTCGTGTGGCAGAGCTTCATGCTCTTCTCAGGTGCAGTGGTTTCTTGGCTCCTATGATCTTGGTCATAGGTTTCTTCGTCTGCGGCCGTTCTCCCTTTTTCTGGCGAATGTAGTGCCTGCTGCTTTCCGGAGGGGTCCTTTGGTTGTTGTCTCGACTTCGTGTTGAGGAGTGGTTCACCGACCGCCTCCCGGGTATGTCCCCTTGTTTTCCTAGGTAGTCTTTGGTGAGGTAGCCCCGGGGAGCCGTAGGGGCTCCCCCCAGAAAACCAGCGTTGAATGTAATGAAACGCCATTTTCTGGGTGAGCCCCGTAGGCTCCCTGGCAACCCTACCGCCCACCGGTCGGCGGTTTTTTCGCGTTGGTTGAAGCTTAGCTTCTGAACTGAAGCTTGGCCACTGCCGCGGTCGGTCCGGGGCTCCCCCCTCCCCCTCTCGGGGCGGGGAGGGTTGTGCGGACGATCGGCGTGGCAGTAAAGTGTGATGTTTGCTTGTTTGCTTGTTTCCTTGGGATTGTAGGGAGTTTCTACCTCTCTGTTTGTTTTTTGTTTTAGTTTTTTTCCATGTGGGGTTTGTTTTGTTATGCTTACCTTTCTGCGTGCCTTACCCCGGTTGATGGCAGATAAGGAAAACCCGAACCACAAGAGGGTTTTCCAGTGCCATTGCTCCCTGAAACCTCTCTGAAGGGGCCAGGTTCTAGCGCTGGTCCCTGGTAGGTCTGAACTCCTTAGCTAATGTCCCGGTCTAATATAACATACATTAGCCCGATAAGCTCCAGGGAGCCTCCGGGGCTCACCCAGAAAATGGCGTTTCATTACATTCAACGCTGGTTTTTTTTTAGTTTCCAGTGATGAGTGACTGCATTTTAACACTTTGACGTACCCCGCGCGCCACCCCTCAACTGTGCGATTTGGGTCCCAGGGTTTCACGGGAGCGCGTTAATTCTGAAAAGTGTATACTCTCTTCAACTTTGTCACCTTAATTCTCGTCCTACGAGATTAAATTTGGTATCATTGTGTTTGCAATAGAATTCTCTACAGCACTAAATGCATATAAATTCCAAAAGCCAGGCTAATTACCCGCAGCAAACAGAGAAAGTTCGAACGAGTTACCCAGGAGCGCGCAAAAGCGATAAAATGGCACTCTTTTCACTCTGGTCACCTCAATTTTCGTCCTAGGTCTTTCATTTTGGTATCAATGGGTTCGCAATAGAATTCTCTAGAGGAACATTAGCATATAAAATAAAAAAACCTGGTCACGCTCTACCCGCCGACGAGTTGAAGATGGGCCACGCGCTGCGAGTGAGCGCCCAGATGCCTTCCAGCTACACTCCCAATTCCTGCCCACAAATGTTTAGTATTATTGTGTGTTGAACATGACATAGGCGTGTAGAGAAGACATAGGCGCACATTTTAAAACCAGTCCCAAAAAAATCGGATAAAAATCTGATTTTTGGCGATTATTTAAAGTGGATGACGCAATGCTGCATCATGCCCGGCAGCACCGCCAGTAAACGGATGACGCAATGCTGCGTCATGCCCGAGCGAAAGTGTTAAATTAACAATATAAGAAGACAATAATTTTTTGGATATAATTTATTTTCAGTGCACCACGGGGGTCATATTTTAGTGCAGTGCAGCACAATGGTTAATGAGGATAAGTTCCAGTTATGTACAGTACTGTGCTGTGGAAAAAAGAAAACATCAAAGCAGATGCCACATATAAAACACAATCAAACTGCACTATTGAAGGAAAAAGCAATGTAAAAGATTTATGAGTAATCATGTCAGAAAACCTTATTTTTAACCCACTTAAGTGCGCTGCATTATAATTTGACACTCCTGTGGTGCACTGGAAAAATTATTTCCCCAAAATATTATTTTATCTTGTATTGTTAATAAAATGCGGTCTCTAATCATGGGAAACGAAAATAAAATATTGTATGTGACATTCTTTACCTGTGATGGAGCTGAGAAGTTGAGTAAATTATGCACACTGAGTGAGTAGGTGCTTGTGATCACTCGACTCTGCCACCCCATAGGGTGGCAATTACTGCAAATATAATTTTTCATAATTATTTCAATGTCTTTCATTGGTTTTTACTCTGGATGTTTAGTATAATAATATTCAAAAGTATGTAATTTGAGAAATTTAAATAATGAAATGTGTGAAACATTGCTGTGCTAAAAATTATGGGCTCATATATACTGACACATTATATTCTTATATCAGTCAAGCAGTGTTTTTGCTATTATTACAATATATTCACACTTTATATATAACTATCTACTTTCTTGTACACCATAGTGAACCATAAAGATCATGTGTTGAGAGTTTATTATACACAACAAAAATTCAAGGTCAGGCATGCAGCCGACAGCTGAGTGTAGCAGGGGGTTCCCCAAATACATTCTTACATGTCGGTAATTATTTCAGTGTCTGTGAAATGTTTTATATCTAGTTTTCTGTGGGAAGCCCCTCTGGCTCCCTGGAGCTATCAGACTGATATACTCTATATTAGTCTGGGGCATCAGTCAATGGAGTTCAGTCTACCGGGGATCACAAGCCAGAAACTGGCCCCCACAGAGAGGCACAGGGAGCAATGGCCTATGGAAAACCCCATGTGTTTGGAAGCATTTCATGTCTGCCATCAACCGGGGTTAGGCACCCAGAAAGGTAGGCATAACAAAACAGGCACCACTTGGTAAGAAATTGCAGCTGAAGACCAAACAGAGAGGCAGAACTCCACAACCTGAAAACAAGCACACAAGCAAACAACGTACACCCCTGCCGCTCCGCTTGTCCGCACAGCCGTCCCTTCCGCGGGCGGGGGACAGGGGAGACCCCAGACCACTGGCACCGGCTACTCACCCCTCAGTTCGTAGGTTGATGCGCTCTGGGGCTACTGTCAACTCTGGCATCGTTTTCTTAGCAGATTTTGTGCCTTCGTGGTGTTTCCTGCTCTTTGTGGTGCGGTGGCCAGGAGTAACTGCAGTGTACTGGGGCTACATTTGCTTAGGGCTCCCTTCCCTATGCACCCTGTAAGTACTACCCTTTGGTTCTAGGGTTACCTTATATACAGCCTTCTGGACTCCATTTCCATAGGGGTTCTTTGCTGCTCAGCATTTATCCCGCCCTTGGGGCCATCTGAGGTTTCATTGTCTTTGTTTGACTTCGGGTAAGAAGTAGTGCTGTTGCTAGTTGGGGAGCAAGATGCTGTGCTGCTCACTTTCCTACGTGGTGGCCGTGTTCCTGTTCCTTCTGGTGGCATTATTCTTTTGCATGGTTTTCCTTTTATTTTTGTTTTTCCTTCCTGGAGGGGGGTCTGCCTTTTTTGGCTATAAGTCTGCATAGGGTATTTTGGTGGCCCTCTTATAGGTCCCCATGCCTGTACACATCACAGGGGTCTAGCTCATCCCCCTTTGTTAGCTTTTGGGTTTAACTGGCTAGCAGTACCTTGCCTGGGCTTTCCTATAGACAACACCCCTACCAACCCTGGAAACCCCTGTTGGGGGCTCGGATGGCCCGCTGGATTTGTCCTCTGAGTTCCACCTCACCTTGAGCGAGTTTGAAGGTTGTTCTGTGCCCTTGTCTCAGGATGACAATCACCTGTTTTGCCGCAGTCATGCTGCATGTTGGGTCAACGACACCTTTGACCCGAAATCTTGCGAGACGTGTTCTCTGCTAGTGTTTCAGTTTGCCCATTCTAATGTCACTGAAATTCAGGTTCAAGCGACATTCACGTTGCATGCCTGGTTTATTTTGCTGCAAAGCACTTGGTTGCCCGCTCAGATGCCCCGGGGCTGCCCTGTTTTGGTTATAGGGACACGGACTTGGGGACGTTAGTTGCTTCGACTTTGCTGCTGTTCGTGATACAAAGTTCTTCCGCTCCAGATGTTCCACAAGCTTTTTTCGCTTAATCTTCTCCATCATGTTGCATGTATGCAAGTCAGTGACACTGGCCTGTAGCTCAGTGCCTCCTGTCTATCACCCTTCTTGAATATCGGGACTACATTAGCCGTCTTCCAAATTATTGGCAGTTCACCTGTTACTAGTGATTTGTTATACACCATGGCGAGTGGCTGGCACAAAGCTTCTGGTCCTTCCTTCGGTATCCAAGGTGAGATTCCATCCGGGCCTCTAGCCCTTGTCACTTCCAATTCTAGCAGATGCTTCCTCACCTCTCAACTGGTAATCACAAACTCATCTAGTGGTGTTTGGTTAGGTATTCCTTCTCCTATCCCTGGGACTTTCCCTTGCTCTACTGCAAAGACCTCCTGAAATTTCTTAAAGTTCCTCGCATACCTCCTTGTTATTTGCAGTGAATTTGTCTGCCCCTATCCTCGGTTTCATTGCCAGTTTCTTCGTTTCCCTAGTGGGGCAGACATAAGTAACATTAAATGTAAGGTGTTCATATTGCCACCACTCTCTGGATCATGGTAATGGCACTGAATCAGTGCAATAGCTTCAAGGAGCCTCAGAGGCTCACCCAGAAATTCAACAACAAATGATCAACACCAGAAATTGGCATTTCAATACATCCAATGCTTTTTCTGGGGGTAGCCCCTACGGCTCCCCGGAGCTTACTAGGCTGATATGCTAATGTCAGACTTTGGCATCAGTCATGTGTATGAAGTTCTTATGGGCCTACCAGGGACCACGAGCCAGAACCTAGCCCCCTCTAGAGAGGCAAGGGGAGCAATGGCCTATAGAAACCCCCATGTATTTGGAAGCATTCTATGTCTGCCATCGACCGGGGTAGGCACCCAGAAAGGTAGGCATCCCAAAGCAAACCCCTATTCTGGTGAAAATTGCAACCAAAAGCCGAACGAGTGGATAGAACTCCCCAAACAAAAATGAGCAAACTAGTATGACGTCATTCGTCGTCGCGCCGCTGTCTGTGCAGCCTCCACCTCCCTGGGAGGGGGAAGGGGGAGCCCCAGACCTACCACGCCGGCGATCCACACCCCAGTTCTTGAGGCTGATGCTATCGGCTCAGTTGTGTGCTCTGGCTCCGGTCTTTTTGCGGCGCTGTGCTTTGAGTGTGGCTGCTGTTCTCCAGGGGTGCGAGAGCCAGGAGTTATTCCTCAGTACTCGGGCTGCATGCACCTAGGGTTTCCTTCCCTAGGTGCCCTGTTAGTACTGCCTTTGGGGCTTGGGGTTACCTTCCACAAGTTCCTCGGGGTCTGCCTCTGTGTGTCCGTTTTACTGCTCAGTTTCTCGGCCGCTCTTTGGGTGCTTGGGGGTTTTGTCTTCCCTAGTTTACCTTAGGGTAAGAGGCAGTTTTTGCACTGGTAGGGGCGCAGGGTGCTATGCAGCTAGTTTTCACCTATCACAGCGGCCGGCTCTGTTCCTTGTCCTCTTGGGGGGTTTTGTTTTTCTTTTTGTTTTTGCCTTGGTGGGAGGGTCTGCCCTAATTTCCACTGGTGTTTGGCCTCACCCTGATACTTGGTGGTGCCCCCTGCTTGGTCTCCCATGAGTGTACACGTCCCTGGGATTCAGCTTTAGACAGATTGTTGGTAGTTTTGGGCGCCGGTTAGCAGTACCCTGCCTGGGTTTACCTGAGTGCAAGTCCTCTTCAAGTAAACGCTCAAGACCCTGGGAATCTCCTAGGGGGCAAGTGGGTCCAATGGATGTGACCCCGGGGTCCCCCCCCTCGCTTTGTGCGAGTTTCAGGGTTGTTCGGTCCCCTTGTCTCAGGGCGACTCTCACTGTTTTTGCCTCCGTTATGCAGCCTGTTGGGTCGGTGACACTTTCAACCGAGTCCTGTGAGTATTGTTGCTTGCTGGTGACTCAATTTACCCAGTCTTTGGATGATGATCTTCGGGTACAGGCTGCACAGGCGTTGCATTCTAGATTTTGTGTGTTGCAACGAGCTAGGGGGTGGGGGGTCGCTTCGACCCTGGTTCAGTCCGCACCTCCCGGTCCTTCCCCTCCTGTTGTGCGTTCTGGTTCCCCTCCCCTGCTTCTGGCCCAAACATCTGAGGGTTTCGGAGTCAGGAGGGGTTAATTGGTCTTGAGACTCGGGCAGCCTCGGGGATGCCCTTCCAGTGTGGCGACAGAAGCATTCGAGTCTTCTCCCCAGCCGAAGCCTCTGAGTCTGTTCAGTGGCCTCATTCTTTCTGACTTCTACGGCTGCGCCTGCCTTGTCTAGTGGGGTCGGTGCTTAGGGGGAGGACTCGGCCCCGGGTCCTGCTGGGGAAGACCCTGGGGCTGGAGAGGGGCTGATTTGGGGGCCTTGGGCCCTGCTGGACCCCGCCTGGGTTTTTGTACCCTCTGAGCGGGGCTTACTGTTGCAAGGAGTGGGGTTTTCTTTTCCCCCCTCTGCGTACGAGTTGGATTTGGTGTCTGCCTCTCCCCTGGTTCGGTTCCGTGTTCCCCCAGGGGCTTCGGTTCCGTCTTTCCGGAGGTTTTCGGCTTATCGCATCCAACCTGCTGCGGTGTGGGCGGCCCTTGCGGCGAACCTCCTGTGTGACCCGGATTATGCCTCGGCAATGGATCCCTCGGCTTTCAGATTTGGGACTTTATTCCCTTTCTGACTCCGTTACGAGGTTCCGAAGTCGTACTGGCTGGCGGACTGTCCTGTCTTTGCTTTGGAGGCTTGGCATTCTTTCTGCCGTTCCCGCGTGCTTGAGTGGCGGGAAGCTTTGACAGTGCTTCAGGTTTTCCTGGGGGGCAACCTTGAGCACCTCAATGAGGGCTTGTTTGCTCCTGCCCTTCTCCGGGATGTCGGTGTCGTTCAGCTCCATGTGCAGGTTCCCCTCCTTTCGGCGGCACAGGTGGCGGAGGACTTGCGCGCTTGGGGCCTTTTGGTTGTGGCCTTGCATTTATTTTCCATCCTGGAGCTGTCTTCTGACTGGCTCAAGGAGGATGTGGGGGCGCTTGGGGCTGTTCCGGGGTCTGGCGCCTTGGCCTTGGCGGCTCGCTCGTTGGCTGCCATGCTGAAGCTTTTCGCGCCGATCTTGCGGGATGCGGTGGCCGTTTTATGCCTCCCGGCTTGCGTGTCGGCAGGCGGTGCTTGCCGCCTCTGTGGACTCCGCTTGGGCCTTGGCTCTTAGGCTTTCGTCCCCTTTTTGCCCCTTCTTTTTTGAGGCTTCAGTCCTTGCGCAATTTATTCAGGCTGCTTCGGCTTCTTGCCATCCTATGTCGGACTTGCTGGTTCTCTGAGGGTCCTGTGGTGGGCCTACCCGGAAGGCTCATGCCAAGGCTCGGGGTTCCTCTCGTCGTGGTAGGCCACTGGTGTCAGGTTCGGGTTTGGCGCCTCCTTCTGACCAGCCTTCGTCTGGTCGGCGCGGTGTTCGCTCTGTGCAAGGTTCTGGGTCTCGTAAGGGGCGCCGGCCCTTTCGCGGTTCGCCTCATTGATGGGACGATGAGGGGGAGGCTTGCACTGTTCGCTTTCATCTGATCCCACGATTTGTGGGCGTTTCGGGTCGTTTCGCACGGCCTCTGGTGGCGTTGGGTGGCCCCTTCCCCTGCAGGGGGTTCGGGACTGGCAGGGCAAGCTTCTTCCCCTGCGCTCTGTCAGGTCATCTTGGAGTGGGTTCACTTGGGCGTGGTCGAAACGACGATGTCCCTCTGATGGGTTTCCTGTCTGTTTCCGGTCCCGAAACAGGACTGCGTGTACCTGCGGTTCATTCTGAACTTGTCCCGTTTGAACCCCTGGGTTCATTGCCCCTCCTTTCGGATGACCACGCTGTCCCAGGTTCGGCTCCTATTGGAGCCAGGCGCTTGGGTGGTGTCCCTGGACCTCCGGGACGCTTATTGGCACGTCCCGATTCATCCGGGGTTCAGGGACTTGCTCGGTTTTGTTGTGGGGCTTCATGCTTACCGCTATCGTTGTCTTCCGTTCATCTTGAACCTGGCACCTCACGTTTTCACGCGCCTCACACGGGTCGTGGTGACCCGTCTGCGTCTGTTAGGTGTTCGGGTGTTGGCCTACCTCGACGACTGGCTGGTTTGGGCTCCCAGCCAGTCCGCTTGTCTGCTAGCCAGGGATCAGGTTCTTTCTCAGCTCGCCGGGTTCGGGTTCCTGGTGAACTGGAGGAAGTCCCATCTGGTTCCCTCCCAGGTTCGGACCTGGCTGGGCCTTGTGTGGGACTCTTGGACCGCTTCCTTGTCTCTTCCTCCAGAGTCTCTTCTGTGGCTGCGGTCCTGCTTGTGCCTGTTTCTGGGTGGCTCCCGGGTCTCCCGGCGGTTGCTCGAGGGTCTGTGCGGGAGCCTGAACTTCGCGATGCTGGTCTACCCACTGGGTTGGGTTTGGCTTCGTCGGCTGTTCTGGTTCATTCGGGGACGTCCCTTCCGCCTCTCTCGCGATCGCTGGGTTCGGACCCCAGTGGCTTTGCGTCGGTTGCAGCGTCACCGGCTTCCTCTTTGGGTTTTTCGGGGTTCAGTGCCGTGGCACCTACCCGAGCCCTCGCTCGATGTGTTAACGGACGCGTCGTCTCTTGGCTGGGCCTTTGTGACCAGTGCTCACCAGGCCGGCCAGGGTCGGTGGGGTCCGTCTTTCCATCGAGCCCACAGCACTGTGCAGGAGTTAGCGGTAGTGTGGTTTGCTCTTCGGAGGATTCGAGTCGCCCGCCGGTCGACGATCCGGCTCCATTCAGACTGCTCCCCGGTGGTTCATTGTCTGAACCAGGGGGTTCGATGCGGTCCTTGGCTCTTTGGCGCTGGTCGCTTCGGGTGACTCGTCTGCTGAGTTCTCGGGGTTTGGCTCTCCTGGCAGTTCACGTGCAGGGTGTGTCCAACATCTTGGCCGACGGCCTGTCTCGTTTTGTTCCCCTCTCCACGGAATGGATGATCAACGCCGACTCCTTCTGTTCGCTTTGCCAGACGTTCAGATGCCTCGAGGTGGACCTCTTCGCGTCGGCGTGGTTGCGGTGCCTTCCCCTTTATGTGGCGCCCTTTCCCGAATGCGAGGCCGTTGATGTCGACGCCTTTCGGCAGGACTGGTCGAGGTGGGGGTTCCTGTACCTCTTTTCCCCGGTTCGGCTGTTGCTCCAGATCCTGAATTGCTTAGAGACTTACCAGAGGAGAGTTGTCCTCTTGGCCCCTTGGTGGCCGGCCCAGCTGTGGTTTCAGGCGCTGCTTGCTCGGTGTCCGAACCCGGAGGTTTTTCCGCAGCTCCGCCTCTTCCAACAGATCGGCCCGGTACATCACATGGCTGGTTCGATCTTCTCGTCGAGTCTTCGCGTATGGTCTTTTTCGACTTGAGTGTATCATGATCTCTATGGTCATCTGGTGGCTTCCTTATTAGTGTCCCACCTGCGGGCTTCGTCTCGGCGGCAGTATGAGGTTTCCTGGCAGTCCTTCCGGTTCGTCTTACGTCTTCATCGTTGTACTTCGCTTTCCGTTCGGATGGTGTTGTCCTTTCTCTCTTGGTTGTTTCTGGATGTTCATCTTCTTATGCCTAACACTGTCGCCTCATATCGTAATTACCTAAGTGTAATTACCTAAGTGTAGTTACAGGATGAGAGCTACGCTCGTGGTGTCCCATCTTCCCAGCACTCTATGTCATATAACGCTTTGAAACTACTGACGGTCTTGGCCTTCAGCACCTTCTCACCTAACTTGTTCCAACTGTATACCACTCTGTTTGCGAAAGTGAATTTTCTTATATTTCTTCGGCATCTGTGTTTAGCTAGTTTATATCTATGACCTCTTGTTCTTAAAGTTCCAGGTCTCAGGAAATCTTCCCTATCGATTTTATCAATTCCTGTTACTACTTTGTATGTAGTGATCATATCACCTCTTTTTCTTGTCTTCTAGTTTTGGCATATTTAATGCCTCAAACCTCTCCTCGTAGCTCTTGCCCTTCAGTTCTGGTGCGGCGATGGCGGAGCCACTTCAGCTTGCTTTCGGTATTGATGTCACATCTGCACCGTTTCGCAAGCTGTCTCGGGCATTCTTTCACCTCCGGCCTGCTCATGTGCCGCCTGAGCTGTCCTGGCCTTTGGACAGAGTGCTCTCTAGTCTTTCTTCTCCTCGTTTTGTTGTGACCCCCTCGGTTCCAGATTGTTTTTCGAAGGCTCTTTTCCTGTTGGCATTGGCCTCTGTGGGCCGGTGGGTGAGCTTCATGCTCTCCTCCGGCGCAGAGGTTTCTGCTCCTTCGGTCGGGGCGATCATTTTGTTCATCTGCAGCCTTCTCCTTCTTTTCTGGTGAAGAATGAGACAGCTGCATTCTGGAGGGGCCCTTGGGTTGTTGATGCTTGGTTAGTTCGGCCTGGGGTGCATCATGTTTTGTGTCCGGTTGCGGCTCTCCGCCGTTATTTGTGCGCCACGGCTTCTGTGTCCGTGGATGCGCTTTGGGTTGATCTGGTTTCCCTGCTTCCCTGTTCGAGGGTGTGGGTGTCCCAGGTCGTCCGCAGGGTTATTAAGGCTAACCAGCCTGCGGTCTATCCCCGTGCCCATGACGTCCGCAAGTTCGCGGCTCTTGCCGCTGTCTTTGGCAATATGTCCTGGGCTGACATACGGGCACGGGGATTTTGGCGGTTGAACAGGGTCCTGGCTGCTCGTTACCTTGTAAACGTTCCTGGGCCCGGTTGGGCCTGTGTCGCTTTGGGTCGGTGGATGCAGCCAGTTGTCTCGAGTTGACTTCGGGTTGAGGAATGAGCAGCAACCGCCTCCCGGGTAATTCCCTGTTCTTTCCTCTGTGGGGAATTACCTCCAGGGAGCCGTAGGGGCTCCCCCCAGAAAACCAGCATTGAATGTAATGAAACGCCATTTTCTGGGTGAGTCCCGGAGGCTCCCCGGCATCCCTCCCTCCCTCCCTCCGGTTGGCGTTTTTTTTTTTTGCGTGTTTTGACATCCAGCCTCAGAACTGAGGTGTGGATCGCCGGCGCAGTAGGTCTGGGGCTCCCCCTTCTCCCTCCCGGGAAGGGGGGCTGTGCAGACAGCGGTGCGACGATGAATGACGTCATACTAGTTTGCTTGTTTTTGTTTGGGGAGTTCTATCCACTCGTTCGGCTTTTGGTTGCACATTTCACCAGAATAGGGGTTTGTTTTGGGACGCCTACCTTTCTGGGTGCCTAACCCGGTCGATGGCAGACATAGAATGCT
Organism: Procambarus virginalis; assembly: GCA_020271785.1. Classification (NCBI taxonomy): domain Eukaryota; kingdom Metazoa; phylum Arthropoda; class Malacostraca; order Decapoda; family Cambaridae; genus Procambarus; species Procambarus virginalis. Next base: position 15,437,330 of record WNGS01033470.1, on the reverse strand, counting down.
TCCAATTACACGGGGGTTTCTGTAGGCCATTGCTCCCCTTGCCTCTCTAGAGGGGGGCCAGGTTCTGGCTCGTGGTCCCCAGTAGGCCCATAAGAACTCCATACACATGACTGATGCCAAAGTCTAGAATTAGCATATCAGCCTAGTAAGCTCCGGGGAGCCTCCAGGACTTACCCAGAAAATGGCGTTTCATTACATTCAGCGCTGTTTTTTTTAATCAAATGCAATTAGATTTATGTCTGATTTATGTTGGTGTATCAAGTCTGCCGACTTCCTTATATATATGATGCAATACAGAATGAACATAAAGTAAATTTTAAGCTGAGAGGTAATAGTGGTTTAAACATTATATAGAACAGAAAGTGGGAACTCAAGTGGAACAGGAGCAGCAGGCTCGATCAAGACCTCCGGCCTGACACTGTACAGACAATCTACTGAGGACATTACTAGCACTCATCTCTCCAAGACCCGATTCAGGTAAGCTCTACATTTTGAGAAATCATTATATGAGAAATAATAAAGTATTTGGTATGCTAAGTATATAAAGTTTCTAGATCATCCAAGTTTTAAGAATATTAATATTTTTGAACATAGGAAAGCCTATGTTTCATAGGCTTAGGCTTTAACATAGGGCTCCCCATATAAATACTAATTTAATTTTTTTGGAAAATACACATCCATAACTAAAGATTTTACCATTTTTGGAAGTTCACACGTTTTCATTAGCTTGTTGAGTAATGAATATTTATTTTGTATGGTTGCTGCCTTGACTCTTTGAAATGATTTCCTTTCTGATGAATTTTGCTTGATCTTCTCTTCATCTAACCACTCCAAAAGCTATTTTTTTTTTGAGTGTTTTGATCCCCTGGGTCAAATATTGACCCAGGGGGGATCAATGTTTTGGGGTCAAAAACAAAAAGCCTACATTGCCAACATTACGGATGAAAAAGCCCTGATAAAACTGGACTTCAAAAATGCTTTTAATCTGGTTAGATAGGATGCAGTACTCAGTGCGGTTCATCACTTTTTTCCTTCCCTCTTCCTGTTTGTAAACTCATGCTACAGCAAGAATCAAACTCTGCTATTCGAGGAACATGAAATTTAATCACAAGAAGGTGTCCAACAGGGTGACCCCTTGCTCCTTTTCTTTTCTGCCTTGTCATCAAGGAAGTCACCGATAACCTGTCCAGCGGGTTGGTGATGGTCTGGTTGTGAGAAGAGGTTATATGTTCCTTGATGGAGCCTTGTTGCTTATGCACTGTTAATCGCCTGGAAAGCGTTGTTGTCTTGCCTATATACAGAGTTCTTGGGGCTTACAGTCCCCAAGTGGGTATTTAACCCTTAAATGTCGCCTGGCTATTTAGCATGTGTCATTCACAGGTGCATACAAAAAAAAAAAAAAAAAAAAAAAAAAAATTCTTCTAAACCTGTTAATTTGTGTTCACTGATCATGGGAAAATAATAAAAATCATAAGTGGCATATATTGCTTGCTATAGGGCGGGGAAGTCTGGCAAAAAACAGGTGCTGACTCAGCTTGCATCCCAGACTGTCTGTTGCTCGCCAGCTGTCAGGCCGGAGTTGCCACAAAGAGATAATTACCTAATTATTTCCATGTCTCTGATTGATTATTCATAGTTTTTTGCTGTAATATTATTCAATAGTTTGTAGTGTGATATACAGTGGAACCTCTATTAACGAGTTTAATCCGTTCTAGCACCGAGCTCGTTATCTAGAAAACTCGTCTTAAGAAACAAATTTCCCCATTTAAAATAAAGGAAATAAATTTAATCCGTTCCACTCCCAAAAACATCCATACTTGTATGAGATTTTTTTATGTAAATATAGTACTGCACATGTAATTATAAATGTTTTGTTATACTGTTTTAATGTTTACTTTACTTTATGAAGAGTAGTTGCTGGCTTGAGGGAGACGATGGGGAGGTGGGAAGGAGGAGAGGGGTTATGGTGTGGAAGAAGAAGCCACCTCTGAGTCAGGCAGACTCTCTCTTCTTGGGAATTTCACCCAAATTTCATTTCAAATGTCACACAAGGATGCGTTAGACCAGCACCAAATAGTTGGTGCTATTTGGTGCTGGTTAGCACCAAATAGTTGGTGCTAACTACGTCGATTACACTCGTCGTGTCAACAATACAATGGTCTTACCATGAAGATACAATACAATGCCATTCTCCCAAATAGGCTATGTGGCTATTAGAGGAAACAGAAATTTCATGGCAAACTTGTTTATACTATCCCCAAGTCGATCGGATAAGAATTGGATTTTATAGAAATATTTGCTCAAATGACGCTTGAGCACGGTGATTGGGTGCATTCAAGAGAAAAAAGTGTGTCACGTTCAAGCGACATATACCTGCGAAAGTGATAACACTTTCACAAAGTGATAAACTAATTAAACATTTTCACACACCGGGTTGTCACTGCTTTATCAGAGCAGCTTTTCCAAGAATGCATTCACCTTTCAAACATTCCCAACACTTCCCTGATCTCAATGGAAGAGGCAGCATCCTCCCTTACCTCCTCATTCCCTTACTAATGGTGTAAGTTGTTGATGAGGACCTGCCATACTCCCTTGTGAGATCAGTCACACAGACACCACACTCATGCTTTGCTATAATTTCCTTCTTCAAATTCACAGTAATTGTGTCTTCTTCTTCTTGACAACACTGTCTTTAGCAAGCAGCTTCTTTGGTGACATCGTGTGTTACAAATTGTAGTCACAAAACCACTAAAAACCCAAAGAAAAGCGCAAATAAATCCAGAGGGACGCTTGTCGTGTGCAATACAACAACAACACTGGCGTCGGAGGCGTCCGAGAATTTGCGAGAACCTGCGAGACGCTAGGAAACACCATGTGGTTTTGCTCATCAATAGAGACAAATTTGCTATGAGTGCCTTGCTCGTTACTGGAAATGCTCGTTAATAGAGCCGCTCGTTAATCGAGGTTCCACTGTATTTATATAATAAAATGAGTGAATCATCGCTGTACTCACAAATATGGTGTGCATATTGTTGATTCAATTATGTTCATCAGACAGTGAACAAATGCTTTGTCGGTTATTGCACTATATACACAGGTTATGTATACGTATCTGCATGTTTTGTTCACCATAACGAACCATCAAGTTGCTATTATGAGTCAAAAAGTAACGAGGAGTGACCGCCACACACCAGCCAGCCACTCGCTGCCACCACTCCCTCAACACCTCACTTGCCCACATTCTCCTCCCACACCATACTGTTTTTGCTTTTATTCACTATATACAGGCGCTATATATAAGTATCTACATTCGTGTTCACCATAAGAACCACAAATTGGTATGCTGAGTGGCAGTGGCAGTGGCAGTCAGTGGCAGCCCGCCACTGGCTGCCACTCCCTCCCCTCCCTCACCTCACCTGATTTGCCACCATTCTCCTCCCCCATACTGTTTTTGCTTTTATATACAGATGTTATATATAAGTATTACATGTGTTTGTTCACCATAACTGTACATCTAAGCTTGTATAGTGAGTAAAGGCACAAAGACGTAGCTACTCACACAGTCAGCTGGTGGCGGCCGCCCTCAAGGCCAGACGCACTAATATTTCTCCTCCAACAATACTGTTTGTGGTGTTAGTACACTATATACACACATTATATATAAGTATCTACCTGTTTTATTCACCATACTTGTACAAGTAAACTGGTATGGTGCCCAAAGACCATAGTGGTCACCACTAAACAACATGATAAGTCGTGCAGACGACCCCACCTCTAGGGGGGGGGTCCAGGTGGTGGCAGCTAGAGGTATACAGCCAGGGGGGGGGGGTCCAGGTGGTGGCAGCTAGAGGTATACAGCCAGGGGGGGGGGGTCCAGGTGGTGGCAGCTAGAGGTATACAGCCAGGGGGGGGGGTCCAGGTGGTGGCAGCTAGAGGTATACATCCAGGGGGGGGTCCAGGTGGTGGCAGCTAGAGGTATACAGCCAGGGGGGGTGGTCCAGGTGGTGGCAGCTAGAGGTATACAGCCAGGGGGGGGGTCCAGGTGGTGGCAGCTAGAGGTATACAGCCAGGGGGGGGTCCAGGTGGTGGCAGCTAGAGGTATACAGCCAGGGGGGGGTCCAGGTGGTGGCAGCTAGAGGTATACAGCCAGGGGGGGGGGGTCCAGGTGGTGGCAGCTAGAGGTATACAGCCAGGGGGGGGTCCAGGTGTGGCAGCTAGAGGTATACAGCCAGGGGGGGGGGGGTCCAGGTGGTGGCAGCTAGAGGTATACAGCCAGGGGGGGGGGTCCAGGTGGTGGCAGCTAGAGGTATACAGCCAGGGGGGGGGGTCCAGGTGGTGGCAGCTAGAGGTATACAGCCGGGGGGGGTCCAGGTGGTGGCAGCTAGAGGTATACAGCCAGGGGGGGGGGGTCCAGGTGGTGGCAGCTAGAGGTATACAGCCAGGGGGGGGGTCCAGGTGGTGGCAGCTAGTGGTATACAGCCAGGGGGGGTGGTCCAGGTGGTGGCAGCTAGAGGTATACAGTCAGATGGGCCAGGTGGTGGCAGCTAGAGGTATACAGTCAGATGGGCCAGGTGGTGGCAGCTAGAGGTATACAGTCAGATGGGCCAGGTGGTGGCAGTTAGAGGTATACAGTCAGATAATGACCTGCCCAAAATGTTGTGCGTACTAGTGGCTTTACAAGATTGTAAATACCATGCTGTGTATTTTCACAAACCCAATGTACCTTCTTGTATATAAATAAATAAATAAATAAGTAAATAAATAAATAAATAAATAAATAAATAAATATATAAATAGATGGGCCAGGGAGAGGCAGCTAGAGGTAGGACACTCTTCAGTATCCTCCAAGCACCAGTATGACCTGGCAGGGGCGTTTGTGAAGACCATTATTGTGGCAGAGCAGAATGTTACCCTGTCTTGACTGTCATGATTATGTACAATGGGACTGACAGTAAGCTTACATTAGGGAGCATCCCAGTGTTCTGGGCAGAAAAAAAGTTTTTCAAATTCACTAAGAGCCTGATTGTTTTGTTTTAAGATTCCCCAGCACTAAATCCATATGGTTTTTGGTCACATGTAAAATAGTTTGACACTCAATTTGATGTATGTTGCTTTAAACTCTAGACACAACATTACAATGCATCCCATAAACAATCTGTATTCTTGGGACATATGGCGTCTTTACTAGGCAACTGTCACAGTCAACCACCCTCCTCTTCATCCTGGCACATTTAGTCAGTATTTTAATGTCTCACACAGAATAAATTCATTAACTGCAGGCAGATTTTGATGTATCCAATCAGGATGCTTTTTACAAACAATATGCGCTAGTAAAAAAAAAAAAAAAAAAAAAACATGATGTAGAAGATGCTGTGTCTTTTTCTATGTACGTGGTCATAAACCTAGATCTGAAAATTAATTGCACACTTCAGGCATGATAGAAGCCAGTGGCGCAATTGTCTAAGCACCAGATTCTGCCTTGGAACACGAGCGCACACATCTGGAGGTAAGTCACCTCCCACTACCCATCCCCATAAAACTTAATACATTATTTCTACCTAAAAACTCCTAGTAATTTAACTGTTTCTCTCTTTTTAAATGGCTATTTTTAAATCGATTTAAAGTATGTTGATCAGTAATTTTCTCCACATTTAATTGTGCTAGCACAAAATATATTGAAAATATACATATATGTATATAAACTTTGACATATATTAAAAGAGATAATCTTGTCAAAGGGAGGATGCAGATAATGGGACTTATTTACAATGGAGCGGATTGTTATCCTTGTCTAGTGAATAGTGGTGAGCAGATGGCACAGGAGCAGGCTGGAACTGTAGAATAGAGTAGCAAGTTTGACTTCAAACACACTATAACATAGATGATCCGCTAATATGTATGTAGGTCTCTTAATGTCGAAACCAATTAATGCAATACAGTACAATGTAACTCATGAATTGTAGTGATCTAGAACACTTGGGTGAGATAGAATAAATTGGTTAATGGACAAACTTGTGGTGAACTGGGTTGTGGTTTCCAATTCACCAGGATGACTTGGTAGGTCAGCCCGATACGGCTAAGAAAAAAGTGGGGCCTCGACTTATGCATTCAATCAGTTACCAGAGACGGGTCGTATGTCAAAAATCTGTAAGTCAAAAATAATTTTCCCCATAAGAAATAATGTAAATTGAATTAATCCATTCCACACCCCCAAAATATTAATTAAGCTCACTCTCTAACAAAAATTAGACATGCCTTCCAACTGCCCATGCCAGCTACTGACAATG
>WNGS01033470.1:15362401-15407056 GCA_020271785.1 Procambarus virginalis | reverse complement strand
TTCGGTTGTCTTCTCCCTTTTGTTCCTTACTGTTTGGGGAGGAGGGGATCGCACAGTACAGTATATGCAGGCGACTTCTGCTTCATGTCGTCCAATGTCTGACTTGTTGGTCTTCTGGGTTCCCCGCGGGGAGTTCTTCCCAGGAGGGTCGTGCCAGGGCTCACAGTTCCTTCCATCGTGGTAGGCAGGTGGTGTCAGTTTGTGGACGGGTGTCGCCTCTGGACGGGTGTCGCCTCTGGACCCTTCTTCTTCTTCTGGTCGGCGCGGTGTTCACTCTGTTTTGAAGTCGGGTTCCAGTAAGGGGCGCCGGCCCTTACACAGTTCGCCCCATTGGCAGGGCAGTGGGGAAAGCTCGAGCTGTTCGCTCATGACTGGTCTCACGATTTGTGGGCTTTTAGGGTCATTTCAGATGGCCTGCAGTGGCATTGGTTGCCCCCTCCTCCCTTTGTGGGTTCGAGGCTCTTCTCCTGCGCCCTGTCAGGTCATCTTGGAGTGGGTGCGCTTGGGAGTGGTTCAAACGACGACGTCTCTCAGGTCGGTTTTCCGCCTATTTCCAGTCCCGAAACGTGACTGTGCGGACCTGCAGTTCATTCTGGACTTGTCCGGTCTGAACCCCTGGGTCTCATGGCCATCCCAGTCGATGGCCTTTCGGATGACTACTCTGTCCCAGGTTCAGCTTCTCTTGGAGCCGGGTGCTTGGATGGTGTCACTGGACCTCAAGGACACATATTGGCACATCCCGATTCATCCGGGGTTCAGGTACTGGCTTTGGTTTGTTGTTGGATGTCAAGGGTACCACTTTCGTTGCCTTCCATTTGGCTTGAATCTGGCACTTTGCGTGTTTACACACCTCACCCGGGTCGTGGTGGCTCGGTTGCATCTGTTAGGGGTACGGGTCTGTGCCTATCTCGACGACTGGCTGGTGTGGGCTCCCAGTCGGTCCGCGTGTCTGCTAGCCAGGGATTTGGTTCTTTCCCAGCTAGCCTGGTTCGGGTTCCTGGTGAACTGGCGGAAGTTCCCTCTCAGGGCGCCTAACAGCTGGGTGGACAGCACTTCGGATTCACAGTCCTGAGGTTCTGGGTTCGATCCCAGTGGAGGTGGAGACAAATGGGCAAAATGTTTCTTTCATCCTGATGCCCCTGTTACCTAGCAGTAAATAGGTACCTGGGAGTTAGACAGCTGCTACGGGCTGCTTCCTGGGGGTGGAGGCCTGGTCGAGGACCGGGCCGCGGGGACACTAAACCCCGAAATCATCTCAAGATAACCTCTCAAGAAGGTTCGGTCATGACTGTGTCTTGTGTGGGATTCTCGGACCTGTTCCTTGTCTCTCTTTTCGGAGTCCCTCCTTCGCCTGCGGTCCCACCTACACCTGTTTCTGGGGGGGGTTCCCGGGTCACCTGCCGGTTGCTCAAGGGTCTGTGTGGGAGCTTGAACTTAGCTGTGTTGATATACCTGCCGGTTCGGTTGTGGCTTCGTCGGCTGTTCTGGTTCCTTCGGGGGCTTTGCGCTGGTTGCTTTGTCGCCGACTTCCTCTTCGAGTTTTTCGGGGTTCAGTGCCCTGGCGCCTTCCCGAGCCTACTCTTGATGTGTTCACGGATGCGTTGTCTCTTGGCTGGGGTTTTGTGACCAGTGCTCACCAGTCAAGCCAGAGGCAGTGGGGTCCGTCCTTCCGTAGGGTCCACAGTATTGTGAGGGAGTTCGCGGCAGGTGTGGTTGTCGCTTCAGAGGGTTTGGGTCGCTCATGGATCTACGATCGGCTCCATTCAGACTGCTCTGCGGTGGTTCGTTGTCTGAACCGAGGGGGGGGGGTTCTCTGTGATCCTTGGCTCTTTGGAGATGGTCGCTTTGGGTGACTTGGCTGTTGAGTTCTCGGGGTTTGGCTCTCCTGACTGTTCACATTCGAGGAGTGTCCAACGTCCTGGCGGACGGCCTGTCTCGGTTCATTCTCCTGTCCACGGAATGGATGGTCGACGCCGACTTATTCTGTTGGCTCTGCCAAACGATCAGGCTTCCGGAAGTGGACCTCTTCGCATCGTCCTGGTTGAGGCACCTTCTGTTGTATGTAGCAGCCTTCCCCGATTGCGAGGCTGTCGGGGTCGATGCCTTCAGGCAGGACTAGTCGAGGTGGGGATAACTCTTTCCTCTGGTTTCGCTGTTGCTCCAGGTCCTAGCTTGATTGTAGACTTACCAGGGGAGAGTAATCTTTCTGGCTCCTTAGTGGCCGCCCCAGCCTTGGTTTCAGGCGCTGCTTGCCCGATGTTCGAACCCAGAGAGATTTCTGCAGCCTTGCCTCTTTCAGCAGATCGGTCCAGTTCGTTTTGAGGTTGGTTCGATCTTCTCCTCGAGTCTTTGCGTCTGGTCTTTTTGTGACTCGTGTCTGTCACCACTTGTTTGGTGACCAAGTGACTTCTTTGATGGTGTCCCACCTGCGAGCATCGTCTTGGCGACAGTATGAGGTTTCTTGGTGGTCTTTCAGGTTCTTTCTGACCCTTCGTCCTGTTACTTCTATTTCTGTTCTGGTTGTTTTGTCTTTTCCTTCGTGATTGTTTCAGGACCGTGATCTTATGTTGAACTCTGTCACCTCGTATCGTGCGGTGTTCGCGGAGCCGCTTCAGCTGGCTTTCGGGTTTTATTTTATTTCAGCACCGTTCAGTAAGCTGTCTCGGGCGTTGTTTCACCTCCGGCCTGCTCATGCACCACCTGAGCTGTCCTGGTCTTTGGATCGGGTGTTCTCATTTCTCTCTTCCCCTCAGTTTGTGATGGCCCCCTTCAGTTCCAGATTGTTTGTCGAAGGCTCTCTATCTGTTGGCATTGGCCTCTGGGGGTCGGGTCGGGGAGCTTCATGCTCTCCTCCGGCGCAGGGGTTTCTGCTCTTTTGGGTTACGTGATCGATTTGTTCAGCTGCAATCATCTCCTTCTTTTCTACCGAAGAATGAGACTGCTGCTTTCTGGAGGGTCCCGTGGGTTGTTGATGCTTGGTTGGTGAGGCCGGAGGTGCATCATGTGTTGTGTCTTTGCGTGTTGTAACGGCTTTGTGCCGTTATTTGTACACCACGGTCTCAGTGACCGGGAACACGCTTTTGGTTGATCCGGTTTCCCCTCTTCCCTGTTCCGGGGTTCGGATCTCCCAGGTTGTCCGCAGGATTATTCGGTCTAGCCAGCCTACTGTTTATCCCCACATCCACAATTTTCGTAAGTTTGCTGCGCTTGCTGCCGTTTTCGGTAACATGTCTTGGGCTGACATTTGGGCACGGGGCTTTTGGAGATCGAACAGGGTCCTCACCGCTCGCTACCTGGTCAATGTCCCTGGGCCTGGTCGGGCCTGTGTTGTATTGGGTCGGCGGTTGCAGCCAGTTGTCTCGACTTCACATTGAGATGTGAGGAACGACTGCCACCCAGGTAAGTCCCTGATTGTTTTTCTCTTTGGGTAAGTAGCTCCAGGGAGTCAAAGGGGCTACCCCCCAGAAAACCAGCATTGAATATAATGAAACACCATTTTCTGGGTGAGACCAGTAGGCTCCCTGGCATCCTTCCCTCTCTCCAGTCAGCAGTTTCTTTTCACATGTTTTTGACATCCAGTCTAAGAACTGACAGGCTTGGGTAGCTGGCGGAAGGTCTGGGGCTACCCCTTCCCCCTCCTGGGGAGGGGGATGTTGCGCAGACAGCGGCGCATTGGTAACAAGATGACGTCATGCTCGTTTGCTCGTTTGCTCTTGGGGATTTCTATCCAATTGTTCAGCTTTAATAGCAATTATTAACCAGAATGGTGGGGTTGTTTTGAGGCGTCTATCTTTCTGGGTGCCTGACCCAGTCGATGGCAGACATAGACTACTGTGCTTCTAAATTATATATAAGGTGTCCCTATAGGCCATAACTCCTTGCGCCTCTCTGACGGGGCCAGGTTCTAGCTCGTTGGTCCCTGGTAGGCCTAGAACTCCATGTACATTGATGCCCAAGGCTATTCTCCGTATCAGCCTAGATAGCTCCAGGGGAGTCGAAGGGGTACCCCCCAGAAAATGGCGTTTCATTACATTCAACGCTGGTTTTTTGTCAATTCTGTTGGTTCGTTTTACCATTTTGTACATAGTGATTGTAGCTCATCTTTTTCTTCTATCTTCTAGCTTTGGTATATTTAACATCTCCAGCCTCTCCTAGTAGCTCTTGATTTTTCAGTTCCATAAGCTATTTAGTTGCATGTCTTTGCACATTTTCTACTTTGTTGCTGTGCTTGTTGAGATGTGTGTACCATACTATGACTGCATATTACAATTTTGGTCTCACAAGGGTCGTGAATAATTACTTTAATGTTTTGCCATACATGTATTTAAAAGCAATTTTGAAGTTAGAAAGAGAACTATAGGATCCTCACACAGTGTTCTTTATGTGATTTTTAGGTGATAGTTTTCTCTCCATAACCACCCCCTTGATCACTTCATTTATTAGAATTCTTTAAATTAAAGCCTTTTCACATAATTTGTAAGTTGTGTGTGGCCTATTTTTTTCTATTCTATATTCCATAAAAAGTGGCATTTATTTACTTTAAATTCCATCTGCCAAGTGTTGTTCCATACACACATTTTGTCAAAGTCATCATGAAGGACATTACAATCATCAAAGTTTCTACATTTCCCTAGTAGCTTAGCATCATCAGCAAACATATTCATATAATTATGTATTTCTTCTGGTAGATCATTCATATAAATTATGAACATTACTAGTGCTAGAACTGAACCCAGTGGTACTCCACTAGAAATATTTCTTCAGTCTGATGCAGTGTCTCTGATTACCATCCTCATTTTTCTGTCCATTAGAACATTTTTCATCCATGTTAGAAGTCTTCCTGTCAACCCTCTCCATTATGGTCCAATTTCCAGAACCACCTCTTATGTGGGGCTCTGTCAAAGTGTATTAGTAATAAAGCATTATTGAATGAGAAAAATCATCTTCATCTTCCTAGACTATAAAAAGTCTAATAAAAGTGGTGCAGTGTTACAGTGCACCACTCAAAATCTAGATGTTTACATTCCAGTGTCTTATCCAGATTTTTTAACATTTTGGCATGCCAGGCGGGGCACCCAAACTGCACCGGAATGTAGGCCGAGCATTCCCGGTGAGCACACAACCCAATGTTAAACTCTCTCACTCACAGTGTTTATACTTAATAATAAGACTAAGCAAAAATTAATGCATGACAACATTAGCATCTTCACCCAATGTGTTTGTGTTTTGGTTCTATGCCATCATCATTTATCCATAATGTGTCATCAGGACATAAAGTGGTAAGACAGTGGTGCCTCGAATAACAATCACTTCAAATGGCGAACATTTTGGGTAACGACCGGCCCGATCGCCGACATTTCGTCTCGTATGGTGACTGCTCGTTTGAATAACAATGACACCACATGGTGGGATAGCGCTGCTTCTTGCACATTCTCGGACGCCTCCGACGATGCAAATAAATTATGTTGTTTTTGCTTAAAGATGCTAATGATGGCGGGATATAAAGGGGTGACTGCTGAGATGTTGTAAATCATTACTTTTTTGTAGAAAAAAGAAATGAAACTTTTTGAAATTCTGTACAACAAATGTCAAAAAGGTTCGTTTGGTGTTCGGCAGGTAGGCTGCTCCATGTTTCTTAACCCTTACACTGCTCAGGGGTCCTGGGGACATTTACACCCCTGTGCGCAAGAAAAAAAAAATTCAAAAAAATTTTTCGTCTTCTAAACATGTTAATTTGTGTCCCCTGAGCATGGGAAAAATAGCAAAAAAATCGTAGGTGACATATTTTGGGCGCAATTGACCGAAGAAGTCTGGCAAAAAGTGGGCGTTGACAGAGCGGTCATCAGGGCCGGTCAGCGTCACCCGCGCTGACAGATGGGAGTTGCCACAAAGATATTATTACCTAATTGTTTCAATGTCTCCGATTGATTTTTTCTTAGTTTTTTTGCAGTAATATTATTCAATAGTGTGTATTGTAATATATTTATATAATAAAAGTGGTGAATAATCGCTATACTAAAACGTATGGTGTGCATATTAGTAATTCAATTATTATGTTCATAAAACAATAAACAAATAGTTTTGCTGCTATTACACTCTATACACAGGTTATATATAAGTATCTGCATATTTTGGTCACCATAACGAACCACTAAGTTGGTATTGAGAGTCGAAAAGCAACGAAGAGTTACCGCCACACACCAGCCAGCCACTCGCTGCCACTCCCTCAACACACGCACTAAACTTTCTCCCCCAACAATACCATTTGTGGTGTTATTACACTATATACAGACGTTATATATAAGTATGTATATATTTTGTTCACCACAACTGTACAGCTAAGCTGATATAGTTAGTTCAGGCACTAAGAGTCGTCGGTATACACAGCTGGCGGCTGGCGGCTCCCTCACTCATTCAAGGTCACACACACACTAAACTTTCTCCCCCAACAATACTGTTTGCAGTGTTATTACCCTATATACACATATTATATATAAATATCTACATGTTTTATGCACCGTAACTGGACACCTAAGCTTGTAGTGCGCCCAAAGAGCATAGTGGCCACTTTCTAAACAGCTAGACAAATCGTGCAGACGACGTCACCTCCGTCACCCAAATGGCTCCTCCCAGCATAATCCTTTTGCTGTTATTACACTAATACACACATTATATATAAGTATCTACATTTGTGTTCACCATAGAGAACCACTGAGCTGGTATGGTGAATGTAAACAATAACAGGTGGCCACACAGTCAGTAAACGATGCTGTCTCCCTCCGTCTCTCAGCATCACTCCTCCTACAGCGCTAATTATTACAACAATCCTGCTATTATCACAACCCTGGTTATTTATATCACAGTCAGGGGTCATCTGTAATATTGTCATCACTAAATAATAACAATTATATATTTATTTTGACATTTTTCGGCGATGCTGTGGTCACAAGCTGAACAGCAATGCTGCTCGCTCATGCTGCGTGCGCCAGCCTTGGTTGCTCCAACAGTAATGTGCCTCTCACACCTGAGAATATTGCCCACGATTTTTTTTTAAATTGCGTCTGTTTACAAGAGCCCTGAGGAAGCTAATGTGAACCCCGTGTAGCCGCGGGCCATTTGAATCGGGCGTGGCACCCTATGGCGTATATATACGCCATGCGCACCGTGGGACATGTTACTCAGGGCGTATATATACGCCATGCGCAGTTTAAGGGTTAAATAAAAAAAAATTGATAAACAGAACAAATGTCAAAAAATTTGTTCGGTGGTCAGCAGGTAGGCTGCTCCATGTTTCTTAAATAAAAAAAATGAAAACAAAAAAACAGTTGAAACAATTTGAAAAACGGACAAATGCCATAAAGGTTCGTTCAGTGTTTGTTGGATAGGCTGCTCCATTAATGAGACGTAAATGAAAAATACAAAACAAATGGAACACATTTGAAACAAAGAAAGATTGCTATAATGGAGCAGCTTACCCGACAAACACTGAACAACCTTTATGGCATTTGTCCTTTTTTCAAATTGTTTCAACCATTTTTTTTATTTTAATTTTTTTTAAGAAACATGGAGCAGCCTACCTGCCGATCACCGAACAAACCTTTTTGACATTTGTTCTGCTTTTCAATTTTTTTTTTTTTTTTTTTTTTTCATTTTTTTATTTAACCCTTAAAGTGCGCATCACGTCATATGACGTGTTGGACGTTGTTCCAGTCAACTGCGCATCACGTCATATGATGTGTTGGAGTACTACGCAAGATTTAAACGTTCCGCGGATACACGGGGTTCACCACACCTTCATCAGGGCTCTTGTAAACAGACGCCATTTTTTTTAAAAAATCGTGGGCCAAACTCCCGGGTGTTATTGGCCTCAGTATTGAGTGAGCAACCAAGCCTGATGCACGCAGCATGAGCTAACAGCAATGCTATTCAGCTTGTGACCACAGCATCGCCTAAAAATGCCAAAATATACTTGTTCATGCTATTATGTAGCGATGATATTATTACAGAAGACCCCTGACTGTGATAAAACTGACCAGGGTTCTGATAATAGCAGGATTGCGATGATATTTAGCGCTGTGCGCCATGGAGGGAGGAGTAATGCTGTGGAAGGGAGGGTGGTGGCGATGTTTTCTGACTGTGTGGGGCCACCTTTTATTGACTGCACTCAGCATACCAGCTTAGTGGTTCGCTATAGTGAACACAAATGTAGATACTTATATATAACGTGTGTATAGAGGGTATAAACAACAAGAGAAGGTTTTGAGCCGCCATTTTGGTGAGGGCGGTGGCGTCGTCTGCATGACGCCATCGTGCAGACGACGGTTTTGTTTACTGGTTACCACGATGGTCTTTGGGCACCATACCAGTTTATTTGTACAAGTATGGTGAATAAAACAGGTAGATATTTATTTATAATGTGTGTATATAGCGTAATAACACCACACAGTATTGTTGGAGGAGAAATATTAGTGCATCTGGCCTTGAGGGTGGCAGCTATCAGCTGACTATGTTAGGTCCTACGTCTTTGTGCCTTTACTCACCATACAAGCTTAGAGGTACAGTTATGGTGAACAAAACATGTAAATACTTATATATAACGTCTGTATATAAGATATATAGCGTAATAACACCACACAGTATTGTTGGAGGAGAACTATTAGTGCGTCTGGCCTTGAGGGTGGCAGCCATCAGCTGACTGTGTTAGGTCCTACATCTTTGTGCCTTTACTCACCATACAAGCTTAGATGTACAGTTATGGTGAACAAAACATGTAGATACTTATATATAACGTCTGTATATAGTGAATTATAGCAAAAACAGTATTGTGGGAGGAGAATGTGGGCGAGAGTTCGACTGGTGTGGGGAGGGGAAGCACACGTGAGCACGAGCTCTGTGAAAAACACTATATATCTCGGGATATTTCAGTGATACAGGAACTAAACACAGTCAGATAACTCATAAAGTGCGTCTCAACTTATTAAACAATATACCATAGTGATTGACATCCGACTTTTGTGCTTTAAGGAAATAACAAGTGAATTTTGTGTGGAGTCCACCTCGTGGTGCCAGAACCCAGCCCTTAGGCCCACATCCTGTGTGGCCGCCGTGTGTGTGGGTGCTTACTAGCAAATTGGTTTCCAACAAGTGTAATAGGGGAATGTGGATCGAGAAATTAGTAATAGAGAAAGTGAATACTATTGCAAGTCGGGAATAAAGCAGAAAATCCCTTATTGTAATACAAGCGAATTAATATATCAGTGTTATAACCCAAGTAACTGGCAACTGAGGGCCTCCAGCCGCGGCCTGGGACAACAAGTGTCAACGGTACAGCCTCTGGGACCCTCCCTCACCCTCGACCGTGTGATAAGTACTGACCATACTGTAGAACAAATAAACATATATACTATTACAAACATACGGTATACATATAATATTATAAATATATAGATATATACAACAAAACAAGGCAAAATGGGAGTAAATAAACAAATTTGTGGCCACTGTAACATCTCCTTCAAGTCGAAGGCAACGGGAATTGAATGTTATATCTGTAAGAATAGATTTCATTCGGCTTGTACAGGAGTGAGTAACACTGCGGCACTGAGAGCTGGCCACTTGCTCTGGGTGTGTAAACATGACCAGCCAGCTTGGAATATCCTAAAAAACCTTCTAGATAACATGACGCATGAACGGAAAACATCGTTCATTGGAAGCCTACCAGCCATCCAGAAGGAGTGGGAAAGGAACAACAATTGTAATATACCAGGGGCGGAGGCTATAGTCAGGGATGAAACTGAGGCTGAAACTCAGGAAGTTGTAAACTCTGACTCAGTAGGCCCGGATGTGGATGACAGTAAACTAGAAAGTGTAACAGACAGCTCGGTAGGTACAGACACTACAACGGTTCCCGATAGAGAGAGTCAGAACAGAAGGACAGACTTATGCAAATTTTATGCAAAGGGCATATGCAGACATAGATATGCTGGTAATAAGAAAGGATTAGAATGCAGTTATCAACATCCCAAAAAATGTTTAAATATGCTTAGGAAAGGTGAGTGTCGATTTGGATCAATATGTAGGTTTTTCCATCCTGAGATGTGCCAAACCTCACTGGAGGACAGAAAATGCTATGACCTCAGCTGCCCATACTTTCACGTGAAAGGCACGGAACGCTACATAAAGAGTGGCAAGCAGGATAATGAATTTGGAGGAAATTCGATAAATTTTTTATACCAGACCGAAAGAGAATTCAAAAGGAGGAGCATGGAGAATGTATGGAACTGGATGCCAGACCCACTTGCATACCAGAATTACAGATACAACTACACACCGAAAGGGAACCACAACTACAACAGGCAACTGCCCTACAACAATCAGCACTGGTCAGAACAAACTCAATATGTCCACGCATAATGGGCTTGCCGAAAAAGTCTCCCAGTCAAACTATCACTAATAGAGTAACCTCATTCATCTTTGCCAACATACAAGGACTGAAAACAAGAACAAACAATAAAGTACAGTTCATAAATGGCCTCCTCACGGAGTCAAATGCAGTATTTGGAGCTTTCACAGAAACCCATGCAGGGGAATTCTTGGACAGTGAGATCTGGATTCCAGGATATAACCTATACAGGTGTGATAGGAAAATTAGGTCACATGGAGGAGTGGGTCTGTATATTAGGGAAGACCTTGTGTGCTCGGAGCTCCTAAACGTTACAAATGAGGTGATAGAGGTACTGGGATTAAAAATAGAGAAAATAAATTTAGTGATTATTCTAATATACAAACCGCCAGATGCAACGGCTGAGGAATTCACAGAACAGATAAACAAAATAGAGAATAGCCTTGATAATTTGGAGAACCCAATACCTGATATTATCTTCTTAGGTGACTTCAACTTGCCTAGTCTCAGGTGGAGAATAGCAAACAATAATATTATACCAGGGAATCTATCAGGACCTAACCAACCACAGATTAGAGAACTACTTAGATTCTGTGACAAATTTTCACTCACTCAGCAGATATCGGAGCCAACGAGAAATGAAAATATTCTAGATCTGGTCTTTACGAACAATGAAGACATTATCAGAGACATTACGATATCAGATACCACATATTCAGATCACAAGCTCATTGAAGTGCAAACTACCATCAATACTCAGAATAGACCTAAAACGTTGATAAAGCGAGAGGGGCTATTCAGTAAATTCAATTTTAATAATAAAAGGATAGACTGGGAGATAATAAACAGGGAACTTAAAAACATTCCATGGGAAACTGTTTTAAGTAATAAAAGTCCTACAGAAGGAATAGAAAAACTGACTTCGGAAGCGTATCAAGTCTGTCTGAAACATGTTCCTTTGAGGAAAGCCAGAAAGAGATCCAACGTAGAAAGAGAACGCAGAAGACACTATAAACGCAGGAAAAGAATAACGGAACTGCTTATGCAGACACGAATTTCCCGTCAAAGAAGGAATAATTTAAATAGGGAGATTGAAGAAATCGAGCGGAAATTGAAACACTCATATGAAACTGAAGAAAGGCAGTTAGAACAGAAAGCAATTCAGGAAATAAAGAAAAATCCAAAATACTTCTTCACATATGCGAAATCAAAAGCAAAAACTACTGCCAGTATTGGACCTATTCGTACAAGTGAAGGTTCATACACGGAGGATGACAAAGAAATTAGTGAAATCCTAAAAAAGCAGTATGAGGACATGTTTAGCACTCCAATAAACAACATGAAAGTAGAAGATCCAGACAATTTCTTTATGCGGGATATCCAAACCCCTGTAAATATAACTGATATCAACACGAGCGCACTAAATTTTGAAAGAGAAATTGAAAACATGCCCATGCACTCGGCCCCAGGTCCAGACTCATGGAATTCAATATTTATAAAGAAATGCAAAGTGCCGGTAGCACAGGCACTCAGTATAGTGTGGAGGAAGAGCTTGGACACGGGGGAGATACCAGATGCACTTAAAGTAGCAGACATAGCCCCTCTACACAAGGGAGGGAGCAAAGCATTGGCAAAGAATTATAGACCAGTTGCACTAACATCGCACATAATAAAAGTATTTGAGAGAGTGATTAGGAGTCAGGTCACCAATTTCATGGAGACCAATGACCTTCACAACCCAGGCCAACATGGATTTCGAGCGGGAAGATCGTGCCTCTCACAGCTACTTGAGCACTACGATAAAGTCACTGAGGCATTAGAAGAAAAACAGAATGCTGATGTGATATACACGGACTTCGCAAAGGCTTTCGATAAATGTGACCATGGCGTGATAGCACACAAAATGAAGTCAATGGGAATAACCGGTAAAGTAGGACGCTGGATACTCAGTTTTCTGTCAAACAGGACTCAGCGAGTAACGGTCAACCATATAAAATCTAGTCCAAGTGCAGTTAAAAGCTCTGTACCTCAGGGTACAGTCCTTGCACCGCTGCTTTTCCTTATTCTCATATCAGATATAGACAAAAATACAAGTCACAGCTTCGTATCATCCTTTGCAGACGACACAAAAATCAGTATGAAAATTACCTCGGCTGAAGACATTGAAAAACTTCAAGCTGATATTAATAAAGTTTTCGACTGGGCATCAGAAAATAATATGATGTTTAACAGTGACAAATTCCAGGTACTCAGGTACGGTAAAAATGAGGACCTTAAACATAATACAGGGTACAAAACACAATCAAATGTGCCCATAGTAGGAAAACAGCATGTAAAGGATTTGGGAATAATGATGTCTGACGACCTAACGTTTAGGGAGCATAACCAAGCAAATATTGCGACAGCCAGAAAAATGATAGGATGGATTACGAGAACTTTCAAATCCAGGGATCCCATCACAATGCTTGTACTCTTCAAGTCACTTGTGCTGTCCCGTCTTGAGTACTGTTCAGTACTCACTTCCCCCTTCAGAGCAGGAGAGATTGCTGAAATAGAGGGAATACAGAGAACATATACAGCACGTATAGACGCGATAAAGCACCTAAATTATTGGGATCGTCTCAAAGCTCTCCAAATGTACTCACTAGAAAGAAGACGAGAGAGATATCAAATAATATACACCTGGAAGATACTGGAGGGCCAGGTCCCAAATCTACACAGTAAAATAACAACGTACTGGAGTGAACGATATGGAAGAAAATGCAGAATAGAACCAGTGAAGAGCAGGGGTGCCATAGGCACAATCAGAGAACACTGTATAAACATCAGAGGTCCGCGGTTGTTCAACGTCCTCCCAGCAAGCATAAGAAATATTGCCGGAACAACCGTGGACATCTTCAAGAGGAAACTAGATTTATTCCTCCAAGGAGTTCCGGACCAGCCGGGCTGTGGTGGGTATGTGGGCCTGCGGGCCGCTCCAAGCAACAGCCTAGTGGACCAAACTCTCACAAGTCAAGCCTGGCCTCGGGCCGGGCTTGGGGAGTAGAAGAACTCCCAGAACCCCATCAACCAGGTATCAACCAGGTATCAACCAGGTGGACAGTAGGCATCTGGTACCCGCGGTCTCCTGGTACTTTTTGACTCAAATAGATACTTAGTGGGCGTTATAGGTGAGCGAAAAATGCAGATACTTATATATAACCTGTGCTTATCGTGTCATAACCGACAAAGTATTTGTTCACAATGATGAACATCTGATCAACAATATGCACAACCATATTTTTGAGTACAGCATGATTCACTCTTTTATTATATAAATATTCAACTACATACTATTGAATAATATTACAGCAAAAAAAACTATGAAAAATCAATCAGAGACATTGAATAATTAGGTAATTATCTCTTTGTGGCAACTCCGGCCTGACAGCTGGCGAGCAACAGACCGCCTGGGACGCATGCTGAGTCAGCGCCTATAATTTCCCAGACTTCCCGCCCTATAGCGGGCAATATATTGGGCACTTACGATTTTTTTATTATTTTTCCCGTGACAGTGAAAACAAATTAACAGGTTAGGAAGAAAAAATAATTTTTTTTTTTTTCAATGACATGCGCCTGTGGGGATGACAGGATATTAAACCCCGAGCATGTTAAGGGTTAAGAAACATGGAGCAGCCTACCTGCTGAACACTGAACGAACCTTTTGCTATAAGACAAATAAAAAAAATATTGAACAAATTTGAAGAAAGAAAAATGTCATAAAGGTTTGCTCAGTTGACCAGACCACACACTAGAAGGTGAAGGGACGACGACGTTTCGGTCCGTCCTGGACCATTCTCAAGTCAATTGTGATTACTTTAGCCACGTTTATGTGACTCATCGCCTGCACAGGTTTGCTCAGTGTATGTAAGGTAGGCTACTCCATTATTTAAAACATCGAATATCATATTGAAGTTTTTCGGTGGTAGAACGGATTAATTTGATTCCCATTATTGTCAATGGGGACATTCGTTTTGTATGACATCCGTTTCACATGATGATCACGGCGCTGAAACGGATTAAATTCGTTATTCAAGATTCCACTGTAATTGCTCTTTTTCTGGGAGTAAGCCCTTGTGAGCTTCTGAGGTAGTTCTAGTGACTGTCAAGCCTTAGCCAATGACATTAGGCCTCAGAGATGGTTGGCGGTATGATTAGCACTCCTAGTTTAGTATCCAATTTAGGTAATGTGACTGTGATGCCAATGCAAAGTGGCAGACATATCCTATACAGTGTTCAAGCTATGTTAGAGTAACAATCTAATGATATTAGTGCTCTGAGTGTCAGTATGAAGCCTACTGCTTGAAAATAATTCAGAAGTTGAATTCAAACCTCATACTACTTTATCACCAAGAAGAGTAACGCAGGTCGGATATCATCAAGTCACCTGCTCATTGTAAAGATAATGTTAAATATGCGTAAAAAATTCCAGATGCAAAGAGCAGAGCAGAAAGATGAACCAGCAAAGTACATCACTTGGCTGACCTTCTGATAGAGGGACAGCCATAGGAAAATACTGGTGAGCAAGCAGCGCCCTCGCTCAATGTCTTCACGGACTCCTCGGCTTTCGGTTGGGACTTTGTGTCCAGTGCTCATCAGTCTAGTCAGGGTCATTGGCTTCCTCCTTTCATTGGGCACACTGTATAATATGGGTGCGACCGTGTGGCAGGCATAGCGGTGAATTCGGATTCCTGCACGCTTTGTGATCTGGCTTCATTCGGGCTGTTTTCCATGGTTTCTTATTCACAGCAGAGGGTCTCTTTAGTCCTTGTCTCTTTGCTGTTGGTCACTTGAGTAGCTTGTGTGACTTTCCACGCCATTCATGTTTGAGTGTGTCCAATATCCTGTCCAATAGCCTGGCCCAGTTCTTACCTGGTTCCTAGGTTTGGATCATCAACACCGATACCTCTGACTTTGCACGATGTTCGGGCACCTGGACGTCAACCTCTTCACATCAGTATGGTCTAGGTGTTTGCCTCCTTGCAAGGCACCATTTCTTGACTGTAAGGCCTCACAGCCACCTTTTAATTGGACTGATCAAGATGGGAGTGTTTTGCCTCTTTTCTCCGGTCTGGCTGTTGCTCCAGGTTCTGGCGCTGTTGGACTCCTTCAGAGGAATGGTGATCCTTCTGGTTCCATGGTGCCTGGCCCGGTCTTGGTTTCTGGCGCTGTTTAGTCAATGTCCAACATTGACGTGTTCTGCGGCTCCGCTTTTTTTTTTAGGAGGGACAGCCCGGTATCGTACTAAACCTGTTCAAACTTCTCCTCTGTGTGTGGATCACCTACTCTGTGATCAGATGGCTTGTTTAAGGTGTCCCACCTGTGGTCCTCCCAGCGACAGTTTCATGGGATGGCGTGTCTTCCGCCATTTTGTCCCTTCAACATTACTTTTCAGTTTTCGATAGGTTGTTCTGTCCTTTCTTGGCTTTTCCTTGTTCAGCATCTTCTACCATATTCTGTCTCTTCCTTCCTTCTTGTGGCATTGGTAGAGCTACTCTGTTTGCATTCGTGGTCGTTTCATCTTTGGCCCCGTTTTGCATGCTTTCTTTTGCATTGTTTTGCCTCTCGCTAGCTCCTGCACTGCCAAAGCTTGCCCGATCCCTTGACTGGGTTCTTCCTGTTGTTTGTCTCATTGTTTCCAGTGGCCCTTTCGGTCCTGGCTTGTTTTGGCAAGTGTTCTTTTGCTTTTTCTGGCTTCAAGTTGCCAGGTTGTGATGCTTCTTCGGCACCTTCAGTGTTGGTTCTTTTTGTTCTTTTGGCCCTTGTGGCCACATTGTTGGGTTGCTTCCAGCTCCTTCTATTCTGGCTGGGAATGACTTGCTTGGCTTCCAGTGGGGCCTTCTGATGGTGGATGCTTGGTTGTTTCTGCTGGAGTGCATCATGTACTGTGTCAGGTGGTGGTGTTATGCTGCTGCCTTCATGCCATTGATTTTGTTTTGGTGTTCTTGTGATTCACTCTGGTTCTTTGTTCCAGAGCTCATGTTTCTCAGGTCGTCCACAGTGCCTTATGCTCTAACCAGCCTGCTGTCTACCCTCGGTCCCTTGTGCTTCAGTAGGATCATCTTTTGATGCTCTTTGCTCTTAATTGTTGGCCTTTCTACGAGGGCGAGAGTTTTTGTTGGTCGAACAGGGTAGTAGCTGCCAAGTATCATGTGGATGTTCCCAGTCTTATGTGGCTTTATGTGGTCTTGGTCGTGTTCACAGCCATTGGTCTTTCTCGGGGGGAGCCCCTTCGGCTCCTCAGAGCTATCCGGGCTGATATGAATATATTAGCCTGTGACATCAGTTAAGCGAATGAAGTTCTTAGACATACCAGAGACCACGAGCCAAAATCTGGCCCCTTTTAGCCCTTAAAGTGCGCATCACGTCATATGACGTGTTGGACGTTGTTCCAGTCAACTGCGCATCACGTCATATGATGTGTTGGAGTACTATGCAAGATTTAAATGGCCCGCGGATACACGGGGTTCACCACACCTTCATCAGGGCTCTTGTAAACAGACGCCATTTAAAAAAAAAATCGTGGGCCAAACTCATGGGTGTTATTGGCCTCAGTATTGAGTGAGCAACCAAGCCTGACGCACGCAGCTTGAGCTAACAGCACTGCTGTTCAGCTTGTGACCACAGCATCGCCTAAAAATGCCAAAATATACTTGTTCATGCTATTATGTAGCGATGATATTATTACAGAAGACCCCTGACTGTGATAAAACTGACCAGGGTTCTGATAATAGCAGGATTGTGGTGATATTTAGCGCTGTGCGCCATGGAGGGAGGAGTAATGCTGTGGGAGGGAGGGTGGTGGCGATGTTTTCTGACTGTGTGTGGCCACCTTTTATTGACTGCACTCAGCATACCAGCTTAGTGGTTCGCTATGGTGAACACAAATGTAGATACAGTGGTACCTCACATAACGAATTTAATCCATTCCATGTTCGTCATGTGAAACGGACGTCATACAAAACGAGTGTCCCCCATGTAACCAGTGTGATGCACTGTGTTTATTGTGAAATTCCCCCAGTGTGCATGACATCAAATGTTCCCCAAAATATCATTTTTCTTTGTAAAATGATAAATTACCTTCCCTGAACATGTCTATGTAAACTATAATTACCAAATTCAACTTACTTTGGCTGTGAGGGCGTGGACAAGGTGCGCTGTGACGTCATCAGGGGCTGGTCGCCCGTGTGTGAAGCTCCCAGACACGATCGTGCAAGCCATTCAAGCACCGCGTGTTGCCACAAATATATTTTCAAATATTTTTTCTATGTATTTCCAATGCGGTTTTATTTGTTTCCTTTATCGTATATGATGCATATTTGTGACCTTTACAATATGTATACAGTAGAATGTTCATAATTTTCCATGGAACTGTGATACATGTGTCAGTAATGTGTCCACAATAAATGTTTATTGTCACAATATTACGTAGAAAAAAATTCACTAATATTACAATATGTACAGTTTCAGATACTATTTACACAGTAACACACTGTATTACACACTCAGTACTTTGGAGGTGCGTAGTAGTAAACGAAGTAGTCCATGGCACACAGCGCGACTTTGCTCTCCATGCACCAGCTACAGATAGATTTTCGTTTCCTGTTTCATCGTTCTGTGTGCTTGCAAATAACGCACTTGCGTACACCCTTGGCTTTAGTACTTGTAGGTGGTATGTAGCCAAGCTTGTAAAGCATAAGGTAGTATTGAAACGATTATAGGAAAAGCTCAATTTGCAAGGTAGTCTTGAAAAGATCGCTT
Organism: Procambarus virginalis; assembly: GCA_020271785.1. Classification (NCBI taxonomy): domain Eukaryota; kingdom Metazoa; phylum Arthropoda; class Malacostraca; order Decapoda; family Cambaridae; genus Procambarus; species Procambarus virginalis. The sequence goes on along the minus strand of WNGS01033470.1, from coordinate 15,388,854 downwards.
TGTAAGGTCCCACACAGGAAGAGATTCAGCTAGCATCAAAGAGTGTCCATCAGTCAGGAAGAGATTTAGCTAGCCTCAAAGAGTGCCCATCAGTCAGGAAGAGATTTAGCTAGCCTCAAAGAGTGTCCATCAGTCAGGAAGAGATTCAGGTATTCTTGAAAATATCTATGGACAACACCACCATGGAAGCCGCTAACACTGTTCATCTATGCTACTTGTATCAGATGCATCATCACTGAATGCAGAAAACGATTCATCTATGTATCATCTATATAAATTGGAGATGGCAAGGGTGGGGCTCAGAGCTACACCTGAATACGCTTGCTGTATCATAGGTGTATCATAGGTGCTGTATCACTGGCATCCGACCGTTGTGTTAAGCCCTTATTGTGCCTAGCTTCACCAATGTTATGACCCTTATGTTCTTCAAACAATAGAGTCTGAATTGCACCAACTGAGCGCAGTTTTTCAACACCATGTCGGACAGGTGTTTGAGAGCCAGAGGCACGTGTGCGGTAGGCTGCGCCATTATTGAGACGTAAATGAGAAATACAAAACAAATGGAACACATTTGAAACAAAGAAAAATAGTTATAATGGAGCAGCCTACCTGCCGAACACCGAACGAACCTTTTTGACATTTGTTGTATATCAGACATTTCATTTCTTTTTTCTTACAAAAACGTCAATGCTTTGTAACATCTCAGCAGTCACCAATTTATATCCCAGCATCATTAGCATCTTTAAACAAGAACAACATAATTTATGTGCATCGTCGGAGGCGTCTAAGAACATGCAAGAAGCAGCGCGACCCCACCATGTGGTGTTGACGTTACACAAACCAGCGTTCGTCATACGGGACGATTTCACGCCGATCGGGCCGTTCGTTACCCAAAATGTTCGTCTTTTGGGGCGATCATTATGCAAGGTACCACTGTACTTATATATAACGTGTGTATAGAGGGTATAAACAGCAAGAGAAGGTTTGGAGCCGCCATTTTGGTGAGGGCGGTGGCGTCGTCTGCACGACGCCACCGTGCAGACGACGGTGTTGTTTACTGGTTACTACGATGGTCTTTGGGCACCATACCAGTTAGTTTATTTATACAAGTATGGTGAATAAAACAAGTAGATATTTATATATAATGTGTGTATATAGCGTAATAACACCACACAGTATTGTTGGAGGAGAAATATTAGTGCGTCTGGCCTTGAGGGCAGCAGCCATCAGCTGACTATGTTAGGTCCTATGTCTTTGTGCCTTTACTCACCATACGAGCTTAGATGTACAGTTATGGTGAACAAAACATGTAGATACTTATATATAATGTCTGTATTAGTGAATTATAGCAAAAACAGTATTGTGGGAGGAGAATGTGGGCGAGTCAGATGACTGGAGGGAGGGCGGGAGTGGCTGGCTGGTACACGGCGGTCACTCCTCGTTACTTTTTGACTCATAATAGCTACTTAGTGGTTCATTATAGTGAACAAAACATGCAGATACTTATATAAACCTGTGCTTATAGTGTAATAACCGACAAAGTATTTGTTCACTGATTGATGAACATAACTGAATCAACAATATGCACACCATATTTTTGAGTACAGCAATGATTCACTCATTTTATTATATAAATATATCAAACTACACACTATTGAATAATATTACAGCAAAAAACTATGAAAAATCAATCAGAGACATTGAAATAATTAGGTAATTATCTCTTTGTGGCAACTCCGGCCTGACAGCTGGCGAGCAACAGACCGCCTGGGACGTATGCTGAGTCAGCGCCTATAATTTTCCAGACTTCCCTGCCTTATAGCGGGCAATATATGGCACTTACGATTTTTTATTATTTTTCCTGTGATCAGTGAACACAAATTAACAGGTTAGGAAGAAAAAATATATATTTTTTTTTCAAAATGACATGCGCCTGTGGGGATGACAGGATATTAAACCCCGAGCATGTTAAGGGTTAGAGAGGCATGAGGAACAATGGCCCATAGAACCCCTGTGTGGTTGGAAGTATTCCATGTCTGCCATGGGGTCAGGCATCCAGGAAGGTAGGCGCCCCAAAACAAACCCTATCTGGTTAGAAAATTGCTACTGATAGTCAAACTGTTGAGCACTCCACATAAGTCCCATTCCAGATTCCCAAGATGTGGCATATTGCTGCGTGGTGGTGTTGGAAACCGAACGCCTTCCAACACCACCACCATAGCCATTTGCCAGATCTTGAGAACCTGGAATGGGGCTTAATCTTTAGACCACGCATATTACCGCACATATTGGAGGCCTGGTACAGAAAAATATTTGAGTTATGTAAATATAACTTAAAAATGTTAAACAAATCTCCAACTTTTTGGCTTCATTGTCGTGAAACTTTCATCAAAATATTTAAAGAAATTGATTTTAGACAAATTTTTTAAAAATAAGAATATTTTGTTGATATGGAAAACAGCTCCTAATAACAGGAACTGAAGGATTATGCAGTAATAGAGAGATGCAAGCACCTGCCCGACGCTCAAAGAATAACAATAGTAGTAAGAAGTGTCCACAAAGTGGATATGCAGTTGGTGCCTTTATATCATTGCTGAGTAATACATAATAACACAAATATTAATGAATAACTATGTTAATATGATCTATTATGTTATATATCATATAAATACATTGTCCAATGTTAATACTGAATATGTTAATTTCTTTAATGTCCCCCCAAAAAAATTTTTAGGGGAATTTTTTTCTTGGGATTTGAGTTTTTATTCTCCTTTGTTTATTATCTGATTTTGTTGTAACCCTTACATCCTGGAGAATGCATATGTTTCCATAACTATGTGAAGAAAGAATGAAATTGGTGAACAAGTAAATCGGTCACAACTCCCAAAACTTGGGACTTTTAATTTTATTTGGCTGATTTTTCCTCTGGTTTCAAACTCTATTTTCTTTGTCTCTTTAGGTTGTTTTGATAATTAGGGACCATATTAGGGCTTTTTATACCCTAAACCCTAAATACCCTAAATATATATCCCCTAAATCATTATAATTATTAGAATTACAATGGGGCCTTGACTTCCGATGCTAATCCGTTCCCAGAGACGGATCGGAAGTCGAAGCGAATTTCCCATAAGAAATAAAGGGATTTGAATTAATCCGTTCCCCACCCTCCAAAATATTAACATAAAAATACATTTATACTGAATACAATGTTTTTTTTAACTACAATACAGTACCAAAGTTACTCTTACCTTTATGGAGGGCTCTTGATGGCGTATGGAAGATGGTGATGGGGGAGGAGGAGAGTTGTTCGTGTTTGGAAGGGGAGTCCCCTTCCATTATCACATCAGGCAGTGATGTTTTCTCTGGGGTACTCTCTCTCCTACGTTTTGCCTGAATACCACTAGGACCTGGTTGTGGTACAGTGCTTGTTTGTCTCACTACAAATTTGTCAAGACACATTTGTTTTTCCATTCATTTTAACATTTGTCTGTAATGATGCATCATTTTAGCACCCATAATGTCCTTTTTCTTAGCTAGTATGATGGATATCGTTGAATGAGATTTGTTGTACTGCCTAGCCAGTTCACCTACCCACACACCATCTTCATATTTACGAATGATCTCTTGTTTCTGCTCTATGGTCATTCTTACATGGGATCTCATATGTTGAGCCTTACCACTGACTTTCCTAGGACTCATGGCGTATTATATAATAATTACTTTAACCCTTAAAGTGCGCATCACGTCATATGATGTGCTAGGCGTTTTACCAGTAAACTGCGCTTCACGTCAAATGACGTGTATGGGTACCGCGCACTATTTGAATGTCCCGCCAGGTAGCTGGGGTTCCCATACGCTGCCCACGGGCCATAGTAAACAGCGGCCATTTTGAAAAAAATTTCCCGCTCACGCTCCGAAGGCGTGGGAGGCCTTAGTTTAGCGACAGTCACCATGGCGAGTGCACGGTCAAACGCCTCACGGGCACGCACCACTCAATCCCTCACCCCAGAGCAAATAGCCCACGAATTATTTTCTGAAGGTGAGGAAAGTGTGTTTGATGATTCAGACAACGACGAGGATTATACACAGTTGTCGGGTGATAGTAGCAGCAGCAGTGAGAGTGAGAATTCTCGCCATGCCAAGGCGAGGCCTCTACACTCACCCATGCCTCCTCGCCCAGTTTCTACCCCAGTTCTACCACGACCTCACAGTTCCTGTGGATATTATCTGTTTGAGGGTGACGAGTCAGAGGGAGGTGACTCCTTTTCTGGGTTTAGTGACTCAGATCACAGTTTTATTGAGCCTGTGGCTGGTACCAGTGGTGTAACTGGGCGAGAAATTGTCGCGTCAGCAGCATCTCGCCCAGCCAAGCGCTACCGCATGGCACCACATGAGGGACCAAGACCCTCGTGTTCACGTGCATCCACCTCACGTGCATCCACCTCACGTGTACCCACTTCACGTGCACCCACCTCACGTGCATCCACCTCACGTGCATCCACCTCACCAGAACCCACCTTACGTGCACCCACCTCACGTGCACGTAGCCGCCGTGCTTCTCGCAGACGGTATTCAGCTCCTGGTCGCCGGTATGCATCGCTTCCTCGCCGTCTTTCATCTGCATCTCGCAGGACGCCTGGTGTACTTGAGTGAAGTGATGGTGACGATTTTATTCCTAATATTCCTCACTTTGACGATAAAGATGTAGGGATTACAAACCTTTTCCCTAATCAAGGTGAGGACATGGCTGAGATGGAATATTTTACAGCATTCTATGATGAACCACTCATGGAATACATTGTACACCAAACGAACCTGCATGCTGCTTACCTGATTGAGAGGGAAATCACAGAATTTTCACGACTGCAGCGTTGGAAAAATACCACAGTTGCGGAAATGTATGTGTTTTTGGCACTCTGTTTGTTGATGAAGCACTGTCACAAACATGCAATAAGTGACTATTGGAGCAAGGACCATACAGTGCCAACACCTTTATTCGGTAAATATATGTCACGAGACAGGTTTCAGATACTCCTCAGGTGTCTACATTTTGGAAGTGTTCAGGACCGAACACCTGATGATAGACTGTGGCGAGTGAGGCACTACATGAACGATGTTATTGGAAAATTCAGAGATTTTTACGTACCAGCACAGAAGCTGGTGGTTGATGAATCTCTCGTACTTTTCAAGGGACGTGTTCCATTCAAACAGTACATTCCCTCAAAACGAAACCGATTTGGCCTGAAATTTTTTGTTCTTTGTGATTGTGAGACAGGATACGTGTTACACATGATTTTGTACTCGGCTAGTGATGTAGACATTCCCGGTAACGACGAACATGGATTCTCGGGTAGTGTAGTGAAGACCATCATGGCTCCGTGGATGAACAAGGGACACATTTTATACACGGATAATTACTATACAAGTCCCTTGCTAGCTCGGTTCTTGCTAGAAAATAGAACCGGATTGGTTGGTACAGTAAAGCCACAACGAAGGGAAATGCCTGTGTTTGACACCGACATTGCAGTTGGTGAGTGTCAGAGAAGGAAATGTGATAACATTCTGTCAGTTCGGTGGAAAGACAAACGAGAGGTGAACTTGTTGACAACAATTCATGATGGAACAATGGTGAACAGTGGGAAAGTGAGCCATAAAACAAACGCACCACTATATAAGCCAGACTGTGTTTTAGACTATAATATCAACATGCGGTTGATTGATAAATCAGACATGATGATTGGCACTGCAGAGTGTGTGCGGAAGACATGTAGGTGGACGAAAAAAGTGTTCTTCCATCTTGTGGACATGAGCATGCTGAACTGTTTCAACATGTACCTTGTGAGGACTGGACGTAAGCCCACTTTCCGTGACTTTGTATTTGATGCTGCAATACAGTTATTAGGAAAGTTTGCAAAAGATGTCCCAGGGATTCAGCGGCCCATCATAAACCCACTGTTGCAGCATGCTGGTACTCCACGCCTCGCTCACACTGAAGGCTTCCTAGCTCACAGACTCAAGTATTTGCCACCAGCTGGGAAGCGTGCAATAGGCCAACGTGATTGCTTGGTGTGTAAAACAACGACACGTAGAGACCAGAAACGGAAGCTTGTACAAACATGGTGTGAAACGTGTGGTATCCCATTATGTGCTGTCGACTGCTTCAATGACTACCACAGTCTAGAAAACTTCTAAGTGTGCTGCAAAGTGTGTACAGCGTGTGCGAGTGTAAATATGTAAACATATAAGCAGTTAGCGTGTGCGTGTGTGTAAATATATACAAATATAAGCAGAACATACAATATAATAGACTGTAATGACATATTATATTGCCGTAATTGAAAACAGATGTGTGCGCCTGTGTATACTCAAATATGCAACAATTATTGATACAAAATATGTTCAAACATTATTTGAAACAAATTTAGTGCAAAATAAATGGATAAAATGCGCCTAGACATTGTAAATAAATAGCGCGAAAATATATTTGTGGCAACTCTGGCTGTTGCGGGACGCCGCGCAACGCCTCCGGGCGTGTACTGCATGAGCGAACATGCAGAGTGTGACGTCATCGATCAACTTTACGGCTCTATTGCAACAAAAGTAAGTACAATAGAATTTTTTTTTTATTTTTCCCGTGATCAGTGAACGAAACTTAACAGATTAGCAAAAAAAAAAATTTTTTTTCAAAATGACATGCGCCTGTGCGGATAGCAGTATATTAGACCCCGAGCATGTTAAGGGTTAANAGCAATTATTAACCAGAATGGTGGGGTTGTTTTGAGGCGTCTATCTTTCTGGGTGCCTGACCCAGTCGATGGCAGACATAGACTACTGTACTTCTAAATTATATATAAGGTGTCCCTATAGGCCATAACTCCTTGCGCCTCTCTGACGGGGCCAGGTTCTAGCTCGTTGGTCCCTGGTAGGCCTAGAACTCCATGTACATTGATGCCCAAGGCTATTCTCCGTATCAGCCTAGATAGCTCCAGGGGAGTCGAAGGGGTACCCCCCAGAAAATGGCGTTTCATTACATTCAACGCTGGTTTTTTGTCAATTCTGTTGGTTCGTTTTACCATTTTGTACATAGTGATTGTAGCTCATCTTTTTCTTCTATCTTCTAGCTTTGGTATATTTAACATCTCCAGCCTCTCCTAGTAGCTCTTGATTTTTCAGTTCCATAAGCTATTTAGTTGCATGTCTTTGCACATTTTCTACTTTGTTGCTGTGCTTGTTGAGATGTGTGTACCATACTATGACTGCATATTACAATTTTGGTCTCACAAGGGTCGTGAATAATTACTTTAATGTTTTGCCATACATGTATTTAAAAGCAATTTTGAAGTTAGAAAGAGAACTATAGGATCCTCACACAGTGTTCTTTATGTGATTTTTAGGTGATAGTTTTCTCTCCATAACCACCCCCTTGATCACTTCATTTATTAGAATTCTTTAAATTAAAGCCTTTTCACATAATTTGTAAGTTGTGTGTGGCCTATTTTTTTCTATTCTATATTCCATAAAAAGTGGCATTTATTTACTTTAAATTCCATCTGCCAAGTGTTGTTCCATACACACATTTTGTCAAAGTCATCATGAAGGACATTACAATCATCAAAGTTTCTACATTTCCCTAGTAGCTTAGCATCATCAGCAAACATATTCATATAATTATGTATTTCTTCTGGTAGATCATTCATATAAATTATGAACATTACTGGTGCTAGAACTGAACCCAGTGGTACTCCACTAGAAATATTTCTTCAGTCTGATGCAGTGTCTCTGATTACCATCCTCATTTTTCTGTCCATTAGAACATTTTTCATCCATGTTAGAAGTCTTCCTGTCAACCCTCTCCATTATGGTCCAATTTCCAGAACCACCTCTTATGTGGGGCTCTGTCAAAGTGTATTAGTAATAAAGCATTATTGAATGAGAAAAATCATCTTCATCTTCCTAGACTATAAAAAGTCTAATAAAAGTGGTGCAGTGTTACAGTGCACCACTCAAAATCTAGATGTTTACATTCCAGTGTCTTATCCAGATTTTTTAACATTTTGGCATGCCAGGCGGGGCACCCAAACTGCACCGGAATGTAGGCCGAGCATTCCCGGTGAGCACACAACCCAATGTTAAACTCTCTCACTCACAGTGTTTATACTTAATAATAAGACTAAGCAAAAATTAATGCATGACAACATTAGCATCTTCACCCAATGTGTTTGTGTTTTGGTTCTATGCCATCATCATTTATCCATAATGTGTCATCAGGACATTAAAGTGGTAAGACAGTGGTGCCTCGAATAACAATCACTTCAAATGGCGAACATTTTGGGTAACGACCGGCCCGATCGCCGACATTTCATCTCGTATGGTGACTGCTCGTTTGAATAACAATGACACCACATGGTGGGATAGCGCTGCTTCTTGCACATTCTCGGACGCCTCCGACGATGCAAATAAATTATGTTGTTTTTGCTTAAAGATGCTAATGATGGCGGGATATAAAGGGGTGACTGCTGAGATGTTGTAAATCATTGACTTTTTTGTAGAAAAAAGAAATGAAACTTTTTGAAATTCTGTACAACAAATGTCAAAAAGGTTCGTTTGGTGTTCGGCAGGTAGGCTGCTCCATGTTTCTTAACCCTTACACTGCTCAGGGGTCCTGGGGACATTTACACCCCTGTGCGCAAGAAAAAAAAATTCAAAAATTTTTTTTCGTCTTCTAAACATGTTAATTTGTGTCCCTTGAGCATGGGAAAAATAGCAAAAAAATCGTAGGTGACATATTTTGGGCGCAATTGACCGAAGAAGTCTGGCAAAAAGTGGGCGTTGACAGAGCGGTCATCAGGGCCGGTCAGCGTCACCCGCGCTGACAGATGGGAGTTGCCACAAAGATATTATTACCTAATTGTTTCAATGTCTCCGATTGATTTTTTCTTAGTTTTTTTGCAGTAATATTATTCAATAGTGTGTATTGTAATATATTTATATAATAAAAGTGGTGAATAATCGCTATACTAAAACGTATGGTGTGCATATTAGTAATTCAATTATTATGTTCATAAAACAATAAACAAATAGTTTTGCTGCTATTACACTCTATACACAGGTTATATATAAGTATCTGCATATTTTGGTCACCATAACGAACCACTAAGTTGGTATTGAGAGTCGAAAAGCAACGAAGAGTTACCGCCACACACCAGCCAGCCACTCGCTGCCACTCCCTCAACACACGCACTAAACTTTCTCCCCCAACAATACCATTTGTGGTGTTCTTACACTATATACAGACGTTATATATAAGTATGTATATATTTTGTTCACCACAACTGTACAGCTAAGCTGATATAGTTAGTTCAGGCACTAAGAGTCGTCGGTATACACAGCTGGCGGCTCCCTCACTCATTCAAGGTCACACACACACTAAACTTTCTCCCCCAACAATACTGTTTGCAGTGTTATTACCCTATATACACATATTATATATAAATATCTACATGTTTTATGCACCGTAACTGGACACCTAAGCTTATAGTGCGCCCAAAGAGCATAGTGGCCACTTTCTAATCAGCTAGACAAATCGTGCAGACGACGTCACCTCCGTCACCCAAATGGCTCCTCCCAGCATAATCCTTTTGCTGTTATTACACTAATACACACATTATATATAAGTATCTACATTTGTGTTCACCATAGAGAACCACTGAGCTGGTATGGTGAATGTAAACAATAACAGGTGGCCACACAGTCAGTAAACGATGCTGTCTCCCTCCGGCTCTCAGCATCACTCCTCCTACAGCGCTAATTATTACAACAATCCTGCTATTATCACAACCCTGGTTATTTATATCACAGTCAGGGGTCATCTGTAATATTGTCATCACTAAATAATAACAATTTTATATTTATTTGACATTTTTCGGCGATGCTGTGGTCACAAGCTGAACAGCAATGCTGCTCGCTCATGCTGCGTGCGCCAGCCTTGGTTGCTCCAACAGTAATGTGCCTCTCACACCTGAGAATATTGCCCACGATTTTTTTTTAAATTGCGTCTGTTTACAAGAGCCCTGAGGAAGCTAATGTGAACCCCGTGTAGCCGCGGGCCATTTGAATCGGGCGTGGCACCCTATGGCGTATATATACGCCATGCGCACCGTGGGACATGTTACTCAGGGCGTATATATACGCCATGCGCAGTTTAAGGGTTAAATAAAAAAAAATTGATAAACAGAACAAATGTCAAAAAAATTTGTTCGGTGGTCAGCAGGTAGGCTGCTCCATGTTTCTTAAATAAAAAAATGAAAAACAAAAAAACAGTTGAAACAATTTGAAAAACGGACAAATGCCATAAAGGTTCGTTCAGTGTTTGTTGGATAGGCTGCTCCATTAACCCTTACACTGCTCAGGGGTCCTGGGGACATTTACACCCCTGTGCGCAAGAAAAAAAAAATTCCAAAAAAATTTTTCGTCTTCTAAACACGTTAATTTGTGTCCCCTGAGCACGGGAAAAATAGCAAAAAAATCGTAGGACACATATTTTGGGCGCAATTGACCGAGGAAGTCTGGCAAAAAGTGGGCGTTGACAGAGCGGTCGCCAGGGCCGGTCAGCGTCACCCGCGCTGACAGATGGGAGTTGCCACAAAGATATTATTACCTAATTGTTTCAATGTCTCCGATTGATTTTTTCTTAGTTTTTTTGCAGTAATATTATTCAATAGTGTGTATTGTAATATATTTATATAATAAAAGTGGTGAATAATCGCTATACTCAAAAGTATGGTGTGCATATTAGTGATTCAATTATTATGTTCATAAAACAATAAACAAACAGTTTTGCTGCTATTACACTCTATACACAGGTTATATATAAGAATCTGCATATTTTGGTCACCATAACGAACCACTAAGTTGGTATTGAGAGTCGAAAAGCAACGAAGAGTTACCGCCACACACCAGCCAGCCACTCCCTGCCACTCCCTCAACACACGCACTAAACTTTCTCCCCCAACAGTACCATTTGTGGTGTTATTACACTATATATAGACGTTATATATAAGTATGTATATATTTTGTTCACCACAACTGTACAGCTAAGCTGATATAGTTATTTCAGGCACTAAGAGTCGTCGGTATACACAGCTGGCGGCTGGCGGCTCCCTCACTCATTCAAGGTCACACGCACTAAACTTTCTCCCCCAACAATACTGTTTTCAGTGTTATTACCCTATATACACATATTATATATAAATATCTACATGTTTTATGCACTGTAACTGTACACCTAAGCTTGTAGTGCGCCCAAAGAGCATAGTGGCCACCCTCTAAACAGCTTGACAAATCGTGCAGACGACGTCACCTCCGTCACCCAAATGGCTCCTCCCAGCATAATCCTTTTGCTGTTATTACACTAATACACACATTATATATAAGTATCTACATTTGTGTTCACCATAGAGAACCACTGAGCTGGTATGGTGAATGTAAACAATAACAGGTGGCCACACAGTCAGTAAACGATGCTGTCTTCCTCAGTCTCTCAGCATCATTCCTCCCACAGCGCTAATTATTACAACAATCCTGCTATTATCACAACCCTGGTTATTTATATCACAGTCACGGGTCATCTGTAATATTGTCATCACTAAATAATAACAGTTATATATTATTTTGACATTTTTCGGTGATGCTGTGGTCACAGCTGAACAGCAATGCTGATCGCTCATGCTGCTGCGCCAGCCTGGTTGCTCCAACAGTACTGTGGCCTCTCACACCTGAGAATATTGCCCACATATTTTTTTTTTAAATTGCGTCTGTTTACAAGAGCCCTGAGGAACTACTGTGAACCCCGTGTACCGCGGGCCATTTGAATCGGATGGCACCCTATGGCGTATATTACGCCATGNTTCAAAAGGTGACAACCCTAGGGTCACACTGCATCAGAGGAGCTCCAGCATATTTCAACAATCCTAAGTATTGTAGTACAGGTTGAGGATAGTGAGTGGTGTCCCAGAGATCATAAAGGTATAGTGCTTTTGAAAAATAGATGAGATAATAGGAATGTGCCAAGGGAAGTGAAAAATTGGGTGAGAAAAAGTTGCCCCTATAGTGTTTACAGTGCAGAGAAGAACATTCAAGATGGCCACTGACAAGAGGAAATACAAAACAGAGCTTGATTTTGTGGGATTCAATGAAGAAAGCATTGATATTAGCAGTCTACACAACAAGTTGGTAAAATTAGATACTATAGTGAACTCTCATGTAGAAATAATTAGTAAATTGAAAGAAAGTAATGATCATTTGAATAGCAAAGTTTTAGGTCTTGAGGGTTTAGTGAAAGACTTGCGCAAGGAAAAGAGTCAATTGGAAACAAATTGCAAAGCCATGGAAGAAGAAAATATACTCTTAAAAATAGCTTTGGAAGAAGTTAGAGCAAATTTAAACATAAATGATTACAATAGGCTAGGCAAGGAAATTCAAGAGGAGAAACAGCTTTTGTCAGCACAGATGGAGGAAGTTACACAGGGAATAGAACAGTGCAAGAAAGATATGCAACTCACTTATGCACAAGTGGCCAAGGAGAAGGAAAAAATGGAAGCAGCAGTAAAGGAAGCCCAAAAATGCAGCAACCAAGATAAAACAAACATTAGGCTGGAAGTGAGAAAGGAATTGGCATCTAACCCGAGGTTGGTGCAAAACACAGTTGATCGGAGTAAGTCCCTGATAATTTTGGCTGCAAAGAAAAGGAGATAACATCTAGGTCAGAAAGAGCTGTAGAAGAAGCAAAAGTAGTAGATAAATTGTTGGCCTCGTGGAAGGTCTTACAACCATAGAGAATGTGTGTGACTACAGGAGAATAGGCAGATATGTAAAAGGGAAAGATCGACCTTTGAGGATCACCCTAAACGGTGCCAAACAGATGGAAGAAGTACTAAGGAATGCTAGAAAGTTACAAAGTGATGAGGATGGGAAAATGTGGTCGTTAAGACGAGATCTTTCAAGAGAAGACAGAGAGAAGCTGAAACTGAACCTCGCTGAGGCAAAACGTTTAAATGAGAGCAGGAATGAAGAAGAAATCAATTCTTTTTTCTACAAAGTGTTAGGGGTAGGCAGACCAGTAAAGTGGTACATAAAGGCAAACCAACAAAATCAATAGAGAGAGGGGGAGTGAAGAATAAGGAGAGGGGGAACAAGTTCCTGAAGATTGCATACACCAACATAGATGGAGTAAGATCGAAGATACTGGAGTTAAGTGATGTAATACAGCTGCAGACACCAGACATTGTTGCACTCACGGAGACAAAACTTGAAGATGATATTTTAAATGAGGTCATATTCCCAAGGGGCTACTCAATTTGGAGACGGGACAGAAAAATTAGGAAAGGCGGTGGCGTTGGCGTTGCTGTGCTGGTGAAAGAACACATAAAGGTGAAGAAATAATGACTGCCAATCCACAAGAGGTTGACATAATAGCACTAGAGATCTGCCATGAGATGATAAACTAATGATCATAAATGCATATAGTCCACCACCAAGCAGCACATGGTCAAAGGAGGAGCTAGATAGTAAACGAGAAGGTCTTATAACAATAATGAGAGAGATTATAGCGAGAGCGGATAACGATAGGTCACGACTGTTGATAGTTGGTGACTTCAACTTGAAATCCATAGACTGGGAAGCATATGAAGCTAAAACAGAAGATTTTTGGACCTGTAATTTGTAGACCTCATCCTGGAAACATTCTTGTATCAACATGTTAAACAAGCTACGAGGATGAGGGAAGGGGACGTTCCCTCCATGCTAGATTTGATATTTACCAGGAAGGAGGAAGAGATATTTGACATTCAGTACCTTCCTCCCTTGGGTAAAAGTGACCATGTCTTTTTGGGAATAAAGTATGCAATGCGTTATAATCTGGAAGAAAATAGAGGTTGAAGCAGTTGAAAAACCTGACTTCAGGAGAGGACATTATGGTGACCTTAGAAATTTTTTTAGTGAGTATAATTGGACAGACTTGATGCTAGGCAAGGAAGTGAATGAGATGTATGTCAAGTTTTGTGAAATATATGATAAAGGCACAAAAAAATTTATACCAAAACAGAGATGCAGAACTAGAAAACAGGATTGGTTCAATAGAAATTGCGAGAGGGCTAGAGACCAAAAGACACAAAAATGGAATCAATACAGGAAGAGGCCAAACCCCCAAACATACCAGCGATACAAAGATGCGAGAAACAACTACACGGCAGTGAGGAGAGAGGCAGAAAGAAATTTTGAAAAAGGGATTGCAGACAAATGTAAAACAGAACCAGGTCTATTCTATAAATTCATAAACAACAAATTGCAGGTAAAGGATAATATTCAGAGGTTGAAAATGGGAAATAGATTCACAGAAGATGAAAAGGAAATGTGTGAAACACTAAACGAAAAGTTCCAAAGTGTGTTTGTACAAAATGAAATCTTTAGGGAACCAGACACAATAAGAATTCCAGAGAACAACATAGAGCACATAGAGGTGTCTAGAGACGAAGTGGAAAAAATGCTAAAGGAGCTAGGTAAGAACAAAGCAGTTGGTCCAGATGGAGTTTCACCATGGGTTCTGAGAGAATGTGCACCTGAGCTCAGCATTCCACTTCAACTGATTTTTCAGGCATCCCTGTGTACAGGAGCTGTAGCTGATGTGTGGAAAGAGGCTAACATAGTTCCAATCTACAAAAGTGGAAACAGGGAAGACCCCCTTAATTATAGACCTGTATCAGTGACAAGTGTAATAGTCAAAATTTATTGGAAAAAATAATTAAAACTAAATGGGTAGAACACCTGGAGAGAAATGTTATAATATCAGACAGACAGTATGGTTTTCGATCTGGAAGATCCTGTGTATCGAATTTACTCGGTTTGTATGATCGAGCAACAGAGATATTACAGGAAAGAGATGGTTGGGTTGACTGCATCTATCTGGACCTAAAAAAGGCTTTCGACAGAGTTCCACATAAGAGGTTGTTCTGGAAACTGGAAAATATTGGAGGGGTGACAGGTAAGCTTCTAACATGGATGAAACATTTTCTGACTGATAGAAAAATGAGGGCAGTGATCAGAGGCAATGTATCGGACTGGAGAAATGTCACAAGTGGAGTACCACAGGGTTCAGTTCTTGCACCAGTGATGCTTATTGTCAACATAAATGATCTACCAGTTGGTATACAGAATTATATGAACATGTTTGCTGATGATGCTAAGATAATAGGAAGGATAAGAAACTTAGATGATTGTCATGCCCTTCAAGATGACCTGGACAAAATAAGTACATGGAGCGCCACTTGGCAAATGGAATTTAATGTTAATAAATGCCGTGTTATGGAATGTGGAATAGGAGAACATAGACCCCCACACAACCTATATATTATGTGAGAAATCTTTAAAGAATTCTGATAAAGAAAGAGATCTAGGGGTGGTTCTAGATAGAAAACTATCACCTGAGAACCACATAAAGAATATTGTGCGAGGAGCCTATGCCACGCTTTCCAACTTCAGAATTGCGTTTAAATACATGGATGGCGATATACTAAAGAAATTGTTCACGACTTTTGTTAGGCCAAAGCTAGAATATGCAGCGGTTGTGTGGTGCCCATATCTTAAGAAGCACATCAACAAACTGGAAAAGGTGCAAAGACATGCTACTAAGTGGCTCCCAGAACTGAAGGGCAAGAGCTACAGGAGAGGTTAAAGGCATTAAATATGCCAAAACTAGAAGACAGAAGAAAAAGAGGTGATATGATCACTACATACAAAATAGTAACAGGAATTGATAAAATCGATAGGGAAGATTTCCTGAGACCTGGAACTTTAAGAACAAGAGGTCATAGATATAAACTAGCTAAACACAGATGCCGAAGAAATATAAGAAAATTCACTTTCGCAAACAGAGTGGTAGACGGTTGGAACAAGTTAGGGGAGAAGGTGGTGGAGGCCAAGACCGTCAGTAGTTTCAAAGCGTTATATGACAAAGAGTGCTGGGAAGACGGGACACCACGAGCATAGCTCTCATCCTGTAACTACACTTAGGTAATTACACTTAGGTATTTTTTTTTTTTTTTTTTTTTTTTTTTTTTTTTTTTTTTTTTTTTTTTTTTTTGATATATACAAGAGTTGTTACATTCTTGTACAGCCACTAGTACGCGTAGTGTTTCGGGCAGGTCCCTGGAATACGATCCCCTGCCGCGAAGAATCGTTTTTTCATCCAAGTACACATTTTACTGTTGCGTTAAACAGAGGCTACAGTTGACCCTTAACATGCTCGGGGTTTAACCCTTTAACTGCGCAACGCGCCTGCAGGCTCGCGTCTGGTTTGCGCAACGCGCCTCTGGGTATTTGTATTTTTCACGTTCTATTCAAAACTCCCGCGGCTACATGGGGTTCACATCAGCTTCCTCAGGGCTCTTGTAAACAGACGCCATCTTTAAAAAAAATCATGGTCCACATTCCCGGGTGTGGGAGCCTCAGTAGTGAGTGAGCAACCAAGGCTGGCGGTCGCAGCATGAGTGCACAGCACTGCTGTTCAGCGTGTGACCACAGCATCGCCTAATAATGTCAAAATATATATATAACTTGTATTATTTAGCCATGATAGTATTATAGAAGAGCCTGAGTGTGATAATGACTGGGTACAATGTTCAAATATCAGTGATTCAATGCTGTTCACGATGTTCACAGCGCTTGCCACAGCACCACAGCATTATTTTGTCCATCTAGGAATCTTCAAATGATTTCTTAGGTTCCTTTTCAAAATAAACGTATGGTCAATTATTCATTTACAGGAATTAGTGACCAGGATTGTGGTTATAATTAGCGTTGTGCGTATTATTGTGGAAGGAGGAATTTTGGTGAGGGAGGGAGGGCGAGAATTGAGGTAGCCTCATTGTGTGTGTGTGTGTGTGTGGCTGCCACTCTTGTTTTGCTCACCATACTAGCTTAGTGGTTCGCTATGGGCAAAACATGTGTACATGGGTATATATAGTGTGTATATAGTGTAAGAACAGCAACAGGAGAATGTTGAGAGGAGCTATTTTGGTGAGGGATGTGACGTAATCGTAGCGTCGTCTGCTGTGTGATTTTTCATGCAGTGTATGGTGGCCACTGTACTGTTTGGACACAATACCGGCTTACTTGCATAGTTCTGGTAAATAAAACATGTAGATAGGTATATAGAACATGTGTAATAAGAACAATAACAGTATGGTGGGAGGAGCAATGTTGGCGAGTAAGATGTTGGAGTGAGGGAGACTGGCTGGGTGTGGCTGCTCTCACTCGAGGTGTTCTGAATGTGTTCATGGCCAAATGCTCCTATTGGCCCATACGAGGCAGCTGCTATTGGCATATACGAGGCAGCTGCTATTGGCATATACGAGGCAGCTGCTATTGGCCCATATGAAGCAGCTCCTATTGGCCCATATGAGGCAGCTCCTATTGGCCCATACGAGGTAGCTCCTATTGGCGAAGCAGCTGCTACGCGATGTTCTGAATGTGTTGATGGTAAATGTATATGGTGTGTGACAGTGTATAGTGTGTACATATGTTGTAAATATACATAAATGAACATGAAACAGTGGTGTGAATAACTGTATGATGGGAGGGGACAAAGTTGGCGAATACAATGTTGGAGAAGTGAGGGAGGGCTGGCTGGGTGTGGCAGCTCTCACTCGCAGTGTTCTGAGTGTGTTGATGGTGAATGTATATAGTGTGTGACAGTGTATAGTGTGTAAATAGATTGTATATATACATAAATTAGCATGATACATAGTAAATATGTGCTGCATATGTGTACACAAGTGTCATGCACGTAACACAGTGTCTTCAGACAGTACGGATGTTTTACTGCCATAATATAGTGTACGTGTTCACTATACATAGGATTAGCACGTAAAAACAAATAAAATGTATTTGGAACTGTGCGAAAAAAATGAACGAAAATATATTCGCGGCAACTCGCGCGCCCCGCCCCGAGCACCCCACCCGCCCCGGGAGCTTACGGCACGGGAGCACGGGGAATGATGACGTCACGCCCCAACTTACGGACCCCATTTCAGCCAAAGTAAGTACAATTTCGACCTTTTTTTTACATACCCATACTGAGGGAAGGGTTTTTGACACTTTAAAAAGAAAAAAGAATTTTTTCCAGAGAATTTATTTCCTGCGCACCACGGGGGTGTCATATTTGGAGGCAACGCAGTTAAGGGGTTAATATCCTGTTATCCCCACAGGCGCATGTCATTTTGAAAAAAAAAATATATTTTTTCTTCCTAACCTGTTAATTTGTGTTCACTGATCACGGGAAAAATAATAAAAAAATCGTAAGTGCCATATATTGCCCGCTATAGGACGGGGAAGTCTGGCAAATTATAGGCGCTGACTCAGCATGCGTCCCAGGCGGTCTGTTGCTCGCCAGCTGTCAGGCCAGAGTTGCCACAAAGAGATAATTACCTAATTATTTCAATGTCTCTGATTGATTTTTCATAGTTTTTTTGCTGTAATATTATTCAATAGTGTGTAGTTTGATATATTTATATAACAAAACGAGTGAATCATTGCTGTACTCAAAAATATGGTGAGCATATTGTTGAATCTGTTATGTTCATCAATCAGTGAACAAATACTTTGTCGGTTATTACACTATAAGCACAGGTTATATATAAGTATCTGCATGTTTTGTTCACTATAACGAACCACTAAGTAGCTATTATGAGTAAAAAAGTAACGAGGAGTGACCGCCGTGTACCAGCCAGCCACTCCCGCCCTCCCTCCAGTCATCTGACTCCTTACCTTGAGGATACCTTGAGGTGCTTCCGGGGCTTATCGTCCCCGCGGCCCGGTCATCGACCAGGCCTCCTGGTTGCTGGACTGATCAACCAGGCTGTTTGACGCGGCTGCTCGCAGCCTGACATATGAGTCACAGCCTGGTTGATCAGGTATCCTTTGGAGGTGCTTATCCAGTTCTCTCTTGAACACTGTGAGGGTTTGCCAGTTATGTCCCTTATGTGTAGTGGAAGCGTGTTGAACAGTCTCGGGCCTCTGATGTTGATAGAGTTCTCTCTCAGAGTACCAGTTGCACCTCTGCTTTTCAACGGGGGTATTCTGCACATCCTGCCATGTCTTCTGGTCTCATGTGATGTTATTTCTGTGTGCAGGTTTGGGACCAGCCCCTCTAATATTTTCCACGTGTAAATTATTATGTATCTCTCCCGCCTGCGCTCAAGGGAATACAGATTTAGGCTCTTAAGTCGGTCCCAATAGTTTAGATGTTTTACCGAGTGGATTCTAGCAGTAAAGGACCTCTGCACGCTCGCCCACATTCTCCTCCCGCAATACTGTTTTTTGCTATAATTCACTATATACAGACGTTATATATAAGTAACTACACGTTTTGTTCACCATAACTGTACATCTAAGCTTGTATGGTGAGTAAAGGCACAAAGACGTAGGACCTAACACAGTCAGCTGATGGCTGCTGCCCTCAAGGCCAGACGCACTAATTTTCTCCTCCAACAATACTGGGTGGTGTTATTACGCTATATACACACATTATAAATAAATATCTACCTGTTTTATTTACCATACTTGTACAAATAAACTGGTATGGTGCCCAAAAACCATCGTGGTAACCAGTAAACAACACCGTCGTCTGCACGGTGGCGTCGTGCAGATGACGCCACCGCCCTCACCAAAATGGCGGCTCCAAACCTTCTCTTGCTGTTTATACCCTCTATACACACGTTATATATAAGTATCTACATTTGTGTTCACTATAGCGAACCACTAAGCTGGTATGCTGAGTGCAGTCAATAAAAGGTGGCCACACAGTCAGATAACAACGCCACCATCCTCCCTCCCACAGCATTACTCCTCCCTCCATGGCGCACAGCACTAAATATCATCGCAATCCTGCTATTATCAGAACCCTGGTCAGTTTTTCACAGTCAGGGGTCTTCTGTAATAATATCGCTACATAATAGCATAACAGGTATATTTTGGCATTTTTAGGCGATGCTGTGGTCACAAGCTGAACAGCAGTGCTGTTAGCTCATGCTGCGTGCGTCAGGCTTGGTTGCTCACTCAATACTGAGGCCAATAACACCCGGGAGTTTGGCTCACGATTTTTTTTTAAATGGCGTCTGTTTACAAGAGCCCTGATGAAGGTGTGATGAACCCCGTGTATCCGCGGGCCGTTTAAATCTTGCGTAGTACTCCAACACATCATATGACGTGATGCACAGTTGACTGGAACAACGTCCAACACGTCATATGACGTGATGCGCACTTTAAGGGTTAAAGACAAGTTACGTGTTGTTCAACCAGTGAGGCGTCACAGGCAGCCAAATGCCTTCAACAAGTGAGGCGCCACAGGCAAGCCAAGCGCCTTCAACAAGTGAGGTGCCACAGGCAAGCCAAGCGCCTTCAACAAGTGAGGCACAAGCAAGCGCTTTCAACAAGCGAGACATCACAGGCAAGCCAAATGCCTTCAACAAGTGAGGCTTCACAGGCAAGCCAAGCGCCTTTAACAAGCGAGGCGTCACAGGCAAGCCAAGCACCTTCAACAAGTGAGGGAATGCAAGCGCTTCAACAAGTGAGGCGCAAGCAAGTGCTTTCAACAAGTGAGGCGCAAGCAAGTGCTTTCAACAAGTGAGGCGCAAGCAAGTGCTTTCAACAAGTGAGGCTTCACAGGCAACCCAAATGCCTTTAGCCAGTGAGGCTTCAGCAGCTGGCAGTCAAAACTAACTTTGCTTAACCCTTTAACTGCGCAACGCGCCTGCAGGCTCGCGTCTGGTTTGCGCAATGCGCCTCCGGGTATTTGTATTTTTCACGTTCCATTCAAATCTCCCGCGGCTACATGGGGTTCACTTCAGCTTCCTCAGGGCTCTTGTAAACAGACGCCATCTTTAAAAAAAATCGTGGTCTACATTCCCGGGTGTGGGAGCCTCAGTAGTGTGTGAGCAACCAAGGCTGGCGCTCGCAGCATGAGCGCACAGCACTGCTGTTCAGCGTGTGACCACAGCATCGCCTAATAATGTCAAAATATATATATAACTTGTATCATTTAGCCATGATAGTGTTATAGAAGAGCCTGAGTGTGATAATGACTGGGTACAATGTTCAATTATCAGTGATTCAATGCTGTTCACGATGTTCACAGCACCACAGCATTATTTCGTCCATCTAGGAATCTTCAAATGATTTCTTAGGTTCCTTTTCAAAATAAACGTGTGGTCAATTATTCATTTACAGGAATTAGTGACCAGGATTGTGATAATAGCAGGATTGTGGTTATAATTAGCGTTGTGCGTAGTATTGTGGAAGGAGAAAAGTTTGGTGAGGGAGGGAGGGCGAGAATTGAGGTAGCCTCATTGTGTGTGTGTGGCTGCCACTCTTGTTTTGCTCACCATAATAGCTTAGTGGTTCGCTATGGGCTACACATATGTACATGGCTATATATAGTGTGTGAATATAGTGTAAGAACAGTAACAGGAGAATGTTGAGAGGAGCTATTTTGGTGAGGGAGGTGACGTAATCGTAGCGTCGTCTGCTGTCTGCTGTGTGATTTTTCATGCAGTGTATGGTGGCCACTGTACTGTTTGGACACAATACCGGCTTACTTGCATAGTTCTGGTAAATAAAACATGTAGATAGGTATATAGAGTAGTAGTAGGCATCCATCAGTCTCAGGAGACTATGGAGTTGCGCTCTGGCTGTCGGTCTGGAGTGGCCTCACCAGGGCGCAAAGCCAGGGTAGGTTGATTCGGGGGAGAAGCTGTTACCCAGGCAGCAGGTCCCCCCTCTCCACGGCGCTGAAAGTCTCCAATGGAAAGGCATACGCCAATACGATTGGTTCCAGTGCCGTCGCAGGAACTGTGAGTTCCGGGGTTGACCTCGAAGGTGGTGAAGAAGGGCACAGGGACCTCCATCCCCGGAGACCGCCGTGGTCAGGGCCGGAGAAGAACCACCCCATCGAGGGTATGAACGACCACAGCCTCCTGAAGCAGAGCCTGGGCCGCACGGCCCTCGGGAGGTGGACGTCCCGGTCCCGCACCTACGGGTTCCAGATAAGGATCGTCACAGCCCCTTTTCACCTGAGGCCGGCCTCCTTCAAGACCAAGTAGAAGGAAGAGTGATAATTATTAAATACAACAATTATTATTATGATAATTATTATAATAATAATTGTAAACATTTAATAATTATCACTCTTCCTTCTACTTGGTCTTGAAGGAGGCCGGATAGTCCTTATTACACATATAGAACATGTGTAAAGAACTATAACAGTATGGTGGGAGGAGCAATGTTGGCGAGTAAGATGTTGGAGTGAGGGAGACTGGCTGGGTGTGGCTGCTCTCCCTCGAGGTGTTCTGAGTGTGTTGATGGTGAATGTATATAGTGTGTGACAGTGTGTAGTGTGTAAATAGATTATATGTATACTAAATTAGCATGATACATAGTAAATATGTGCAGCATATGTGTACACAAGTGTCATGCACGTAACACAGTGTCTTCGGACAGTACGGTTGTTTTACTGCCATAATATAGTGTACGTGTTCACTATACATAGGATCAGTACGTAAAACAAATAAAATGTATTTGGAACTGTGCGAAAAAAATGAACAAAATATATTCGCGGCAACTCGCGCGCCCCGCCCCGGCCGCCCCGGGAGCTTACAGCACGGGCACACGGGGAATCATGACGTCCCGCCCCACTTACGGACCCCATAGCAGCCAAAGTAAGTACAATTACGACTTTTTTTTTACATACCCATACTGAGGGAAGGGTTTTTGACACTTTAAAAGAAAAAAGAATTTTTTCCAGAGAATTTATTTCCTGCGCACCATGGGGGTGTCATATTTGGAGGCAACGCAGTTAAAGGTTAACCCTCCAACTCCCTAGGGGCCCAAATGGAATTCACACCCACAGGCGCAACAAAAAAAAAAAAATCCAAAAAATTCTTTCGTCTTATAGAAGTGTTTTTTTTGTTCCCTGATCACGAAAAAAATACCAAAAAATCGTAGGTGGCATATTTAGCCGCAGTAGGGTAGGGAGTGTGGCAAAAAAGGGGAGTGGCAGAGCCTTCGCCAGACGAGGTCTACTCCGCCCGAGCAGTCAGACGGACAGTTGCCACAAATATATTATTTCCTAATTATGTCAATGTTCTGATTGATTTTTTCTTAGTTTTTTGCAGTAATATTATTCCATACAGTGAATTGGGTATTTAATATTATAAAAGTCTCGTGGTGTAGTGGTAAGACACTCGCTTGACGATATCGCGAGCGCTATGTCATGGGTTCGTATCCTGGCCGGGGAGGATTTACTGGGCGCCAATTCCTTAACTGTAGCCTCTGTTTAACGCACAGTAAAATGTTACTTGGATGAAAAAAACGATTCTTCGCGGCGGGGATCGTATTCCAGGGACCTGCCCGAAACGCGTACTAGTGGCTGTACAAGAATGTAACAACTCTTGTATATATCTCAAAAAAAAAAAATAAAATAAAATAAAATGTGTGAACCATCGCTGTACTCAAATTATGGTGTGCATATAAGTGAATTCATTATTATGGTTCATAAAACAATAAACAAATAGTTTTGCTGTTGTTACACTATATACACTGGTTATATAGAAGTATCTGCATGTTTTGTTCACCATAACGAACTACAAGTTGTCTTGTGAGTCAAAAGCCAACGGAGGAGTGGCCGCCACACACTAGCGAGCCACTCACATGCCACGCCCCCTCCCTCAACACCACCTCACTCACCCTCATTTACCTCCACCAATCTGTTTTTGCATTATTCACTATACACAGACTTATATATACGTATTTTTACATGTTTTGTTCACCATAACTGTCACTAGCTTGTATGGCTGAATAAAGGCACAAAGACATAGTACTCCACAGTCAGCTGATCGGCGGTCCGCCCTCAAGGCCAGACCGCCACTATATTCTCTCCAACAATATTGGTTGTGGTGTTATTACGCTATATACACACATTATATATAAGTATCTACCTGTTTTTATTCACCATACTTTGTACAATAAACTGGTATGGTGCCCAAGACCATAGTGGCCACCAGTAACAATCATGCTCAAGTCGTGCAGACCGACGCACCCTCTCTCACCATAATTGTGCAGGCTCCCCAACCTATCTCTCTCGCTGTTATCTCACACTCATCCACACGTTATATGTAAGGTATCTACATTTTGTTCACGCATAGCGACCACAAACTGGATATGGTGATGCAGTCCAATAACACTGGTGGCCACACAGTCAGAAGACGACAACACCACAACCCTCCCTCCAACAGCTGTACTCCTCCCATCCATCGAGCACAGCGCTAATTATCTCCACAATCAAGCTGTTATCAGAATCCTGGTCACAGTTTTATCGAAGTCAGGGGCTTCAGTAATACTTCTCACTGCTAAATAATAGCAGTATCACTTATATTTGGCATTTGTAGGCGATGACGTGCTGGTCACAAGCTGAACAGCGGTGGCCTGCTGAGCTCGTGCTGCGTGCGCCAGCCCTTGGGTGGCTGGCGCACATACTGACGCTCTCACTCCCAAGACTGTTGGGCTGGTATTTTTTTTCTAGGTGGCATCTGGCAACTATCAGTCGTGGCTGTCTATAGCTGCCCCTATCCCAGCGGGGCGTTTAAATTAATAGCGGCTAGCCACGAAATCATAATATACAATGATGTGCGCTGGTTTTTCGGTTTTGTCTACTGATACATTTAATATATGATATGCCGCGGTTTGAGGGTTAATGAACTGTACAGTATTTTTAGAGTGTTATTTAGTGTTGTGTTAGTATATGTTACGTAAATTGTTAAGAATACTTAACTTCAATGTGTGGCATCAATCAAGAAGACGAACACCACCAAGGAAGTTGAGGTTTCTAGTTGAATATTTAATAATTATATGTGGCAAGCATTCAAATTATGTGGTTTGTAATAGAATAATAGTTGGAAATGGTCACTTTTGTGACTCGTAGGTGAAAAAGTACAATTATCCGAAAAATGTGATAATCCGGCTGGGGGTCTTCCCATATAGTCCGAGATGATCGAGTGGAGACAGTATGTATGTATGTATGTATGTCTTCATTATATAATATATATATATATTATATATATATATATATATATATAGATATATATATATACTATATATATATGATACCTTATTATATACTATGAAAGATGACAACTCACACCCCAAGTGACTCGAACCCATACCGTCCCAGGAGAAGCGCAACTGGTGTGTACAAGACGCCTTTAAAACCACTTGACATCACGACCACTCCGGACCATAATGAGGTGATAGCCAGAAGCCTATTTGAACCACCGCCACCTCGCCGCACCCGGATCGGTCATCTTGGGCCTAAGCAGTTCTGCCAAATATCACCTCCACTTCTTTGGGGCACACGTGGAGGTACACACAAATGCGAACAAGACCTCTGAATGGTCCCCCAGGACTATAGCGAATGGGAAAACTGCACACCCCAGAAGTGGACTCGAATCACCATAACTCCCAGGAGCAGCAACAGCAACTTGGTTGTGTACAAGAGCCCTTAAACCACTTGACCATCACGACCGGACATAATGAGGTGATAGTCGAATGCTATTTGAACCACCCCACCGCCGGCACCCGGATGGAAACCTTGGGCATAGCATATTTACCAAACCCCTCATTCTTTGGGGCACACGTGAGGAACACAAATGCGAAGCCTGATGGTCCCCAGGACTATATGCGAATGCAAAACTCCACACCCCAGAAGTGAACTCGACCCATACTCCCAGGAGCAACGCAACTGGTGTGTAAAGAGCCCTTAAACCACTTGCCCACCATCACTCCCCCCCCCCGCCTATCCGACATAATGAGGTGAAGCCGAAGCTATTTGAACCACCCCACCTGCCGGCACCCGGATGGTATCTTGGGCATAGCAGTTACTACCAAATCACCTCATTCTTTGGGGCACCACAGTGAGGAACACACATGCAACCAGCACTGAATGGTCCCTCAGGACTATATGCGAATGAAAAACTCACACACCAGAAGTGACCTCGAACCCATACTCCCACGGAGCAACGCAACTGGTAGTGTACAACGACCGCCTTAAACCCTTGACCATCACGATAACTCCGGACATAATGAGGTGATAGCCGAAGCTAGTTGACCACCACCACCGCCGGCACCCGGATGGATATCTTGGGCATAGTCATTTTACCAATCAGCCTCATTCTTTGGGGCGACACGTGAGGGAACTACAAATGGCGAACAAGCCTGAAGGGTCCCCAGGACTATATGCGAATGCAAAACTCCACACCCAGCAAGTGACCTCGAACCCATACTCCCAGGAGCAACGCAACTGGTGTGTACAGACGCCTTAAACCACTTGACCATCACGACCGGGACATAGT
>WNGS01033470.1:15289074-15318704 GCA_020271785.1 Procambarus virginalis | reverse complement strand
ATATATAATATATTTATATATAGATATATACAATGGGGCCTCGATTTACGATGCTAATCCGTTCCCAGAGACGGATCGTATGTCGAAATATCGGAAGTCGAAGCGAATTTTCCCATAAGAAATAAAGGGATTTGAATTAATCCGTTCCCACCCTCCAAAATATTAACATAAAAATACATTTTATACTGAATACAATGTTTTTTTCTAACTACAATACAGTACCAAAACTTCACTTACCTTTATGGAGGGATTTCGATGGCGTATGGAAGATGGTGATGAGGGGGGAGGAGGAGAGTTGTTACTGTTTGGAAGGGGAGTCCCCTTCCATTATCACATCAGGCAGTGATGTTTTCTCTGGGGTACTCTCTCTATATTTTGCCTGAATACCACTAGGACCTGGTTGTGGTTCAGTGCTTGTTTGTCTCACTACAAATTTGTCAAGAGACATTTGTTTTTCCATTCGATTTAACATTTGTCTGTAATGATGCATCACTTTAGCACCCATAATGTCCTTTTTCTTAACCAGTATGGTGGATATCGTTGACTGAGATTTGTTGTACTGCCTAGCCAGTTCACCGACCGCACACCGTCTTCATATTTACGAATGATCTCTTGTTTCTGCTCTATGGTCATTCTTACATGGGATCTCATATGTTGAGCCTTACCACTGACTTTCTTGGGACTCATGGCGCGATAGAAAATAATTACTTTAATGTTCAAAATGCAAAAAATCACCACAAAAGCGGAATTCTTATAGGCGCGATCGTCACTAAGCGGGTAGCTGTAGTAAACTGAGGCAGGTCGGACCGCGTGACCGGGAACCACGCGCTCGGCCGACCCGAACGTGTACCAACAAATATCGGATGTCGACGACACCATCGGATGTCGAGTCGCATTTTTTGATGAAATTTATATCGGAACTCGAATTTATCGTAAGTAGGGGCAATCGATGTCGAGGTGCCACTGTATAGAGATAGAGACGATATATATATAGTATAGAGATATAGGATAGATATATAGAGAGATAGATAGATATATAGATAGATATAGAGATATAGATATATATCTATAGATATATATTATGATGTATATATATTGATATATATAATATATATAATATCTATATCTATATATATATATAATATTATATCTATATATATATATCTATATATATATATTTGAACCACTTCCAAATAGCTTAGGCTATCACTTCCTTATGTCCAGTCATGATGGTCAAGCGGATTAAGGCATCCTGTAATTACCAGTTACGTTGCTCCTGGGAGTATGGGTTCGAGTCACTCCTGGGGTGTGAGTTTTCATTCATATATATGTAATTTTAATATATATTGTAATTAGTTAGCCAAAGATGGACTTTATTATATATGTAATATACAGTATATATGTAATATACAGTACAAACTCAATTCAACGCACTATATGGGACCAACCCCAGTGCGTTTGAGCTATGGATTCGTTGTAAGAGGTGACCTTCAGGAGGCATTTGCGCATCTTTTTTTTCTTGTACACAATAAAAATGCATTATCATATTATATACCATACCTATATTTTACTGCTCTACTAAAAATACTGTGTTATATTTGTTATTTACCTTATTGTTGGAATTATGTCCATCTTGAAGCCTTGTAACATATGATTATGTACGTTACGTTGTGGGGTAGATTAGATACACAGTGTTTAGTGAGTTTCATATTTATTTAGTAGTCCTGGATACAGCAGTATCATAGACGTGGAGACGGAGCTTGGAGCAGAGCAGAGTGCTGAGTGTGGCCAGAGTCGCGGACCTCTATGTGGGAGAGCGTTGTAGCTCGATGCGGTCCTAGTCCGCTGCCTGTTCTGTGCCGAAGCTGTAGCGTCTTGGAGATGATTAGAACTGCCTACGCCGAGTGCTACATTCTTGACTGTGGAAATTGTACTGTTTTGCTATTCTCAAATCTCTTGCTTATATAGGGTGACTACACCTCACAATAAGACAGGAGGGTGGAAGAACCGTTATCTGTAAATAGGGATAGGATAATAGCTTGCGTAATTAGTTATGCCATTAAGATGATGAGATAATGGAGCGAGTATAAGTTTACTCACTACAGGACTCCCCTTGCCAGGGAATGGAAGAAAAGCAATACGACAAAAAATACAAGGCTACTGTTCCCTGGGTCACTGTGGAACATGTAAGCTGGTACCAAAAGATGCAGGCAGTGTGTGGACAAGCTCGGTGTAGGAGGAGAGAAGAATGTTCATTATTGTTGCCTCCTTGGGTTGCTGGTGGAGCATTTAGATCCGGGGCGGATGGGCTCGGGCACCAGGACAATAGGAGATAATGTAGGCACGTAGTTAGGACAACGTGGGAATCACTGCTAGAGCTGAATTGTCCTGGAGGCGACGAAGAGTCGGAAACGCAAGTTGTAAGTCCTGTACTGCGCAAAGTGCTTGATTCGGCAGAATATCAGAATGCAGTGAAGGTGTAGATGAATCTGACGAAAGAACAGCTGTCATGGGAGTCCCTGAAGAACAAGCAGTGCCCTGGCAGCGGCGGAGAGGCGGCAGGACAGGCTGTAGATTCCATATGATGTAGTTGCTGATGAAACTGTCAGATGAGTGAGTAACGATCGTGGAGCATCAAGCCGTAGCAGATGAAAATGCAGAGATGATCGTGATGAAAATCACAGCTGTGTCGAGGGTGTTGGCAGCGTTCTATGACAGGTGGCTGCGGTCCACAGCAAGCAGCAGCAGTAGTGAAGGTCCAGTGAGAATCCATGTTGTAGTCAGTCGTGGATAGGTATCGTCGAAACTCTCTGGGGTCACCAATGTAACGTATGATTATGTTATGTTATTGGGTAGATTAAATACACAGTGTTTAGGGAGTTTCATATTTATTTAGTAGTCCTGGATACAGCAGTGTCGTAGACATTGAGACGGAGCTTGGAGCAGAGCAGAGAGCTGAGTGTGGCCGGAGTCACGGAGCTCTATGTGGAAGAGCATTGTAGTTCAATGTGGTCCTAGTCCGCTGCCTGTTCTTCTTCTTGATAGTAGGTGCAGTTTGCATGAAGGGTTTGTCCTCCCGATGACTGCACTACTGCCTGTTCTGTGCCGAAGCTGTAGCGTCTTGGAGACGATTACAACTGCCTACGCCGAGTGCTACATTCTTGACTGTGGAAATTGTACTGTTTTGCTATTCTCAAATCTCTTGCTTATATAGGGTGACTACACCTCACAATAAGACAGGAGGATGGAAAAACCGTTACCTGTAAATAGGGATAGGATTATAGCTTGCGTAATTAGTTACGCCATTAAGATGATGAGATAATGGAGTGAATATAAGTTTACTCACTACAGTCTCATAGAGTTGTAAATGCTGTACACTAAATACATACTGTAGTGTATTATGCCATAAGCACTGTGTTGATTAAGTAGTTCTGCTGAATGTTGAGTACTACAACACAGTTTATAAAAACTATTGTACACTAAAATTACTGCAACTTTAATTTTAACACTATGCACACACTTAAATTTAACAGTTGTTCGAACTATTCACTCCATACACGATGTTTTGAGATGTTTGCATCAGCTTTACTGGTGCTCACATTTTCTGTGGGTTGGAAGAAAACGCACCACGTGGGGGCTTAATTTATTATTAATTATATAAATTAATTACTTAACATAATAATTACAAATTAATTACAAAATTAATTATTATATAAATTACTTACAAAGTAATTAATACAAAATTTATCACAAATTAAAATAATCATAAATGATTATTAATGAAGTTCTTGCATGAAGAAGCATAGGCTAATTATAACGACTAAATGGATAAATAAATACTGCCTCATAATGAATAGTGAATGGGCATAAAAAATTATACAGCAAATAATGGATAGCCGTTATCATGCTAATGTAATTCAATTGCCGTGAAATCTGTAATTAGACTGCGGTAATTCCAGTTCTTGGTATTCTTGGCTTATCACTTTGGGGGTTCCGTCGGAGCACCCCCAATCCCGTGAGGGCCAGCGGCGCGGAACCCCCACCCCGAAGGGCGAGCGGAAGCTGGCTGCAAAAGTGGGTACATGCCTTCTCGGTACCTTGGCCGTAAGCGTGCCCGTATGCCCGGAGAGGCCATTAAAAAACAGTCAGTCTTACATGATCCTGACTGAAAAAGGTACCATTCCGGGCCTACTGGGCAGATGCTGTGAGGAGACGCAGCTCGCTTGGAGGGCCGTCGGAGTACCATCTTGACGAGCCGAGGAGCGGGGAGGCGGGAAGCCCCCGCCTGTGGACTGGGTGGAGTACATAGCGCCAGGGTTGTACTCCATGTAGGAAGCGCTTGTCGCCGCGGGGAATGACTGGTCGTTCCCGTGTTTTTCTTCGTCGTAGTAGCCCGCCCTCACAGAGACCAGACCTGATGTCTGGCCCCAGGGCGGGTGTGGGAATGTGAACGCTGTCCTCTCCGAGGCCGACTCCCCAGGGTCGACCCCGTGTCGGCTGTTGTCACTGGTGAGCCCCGCGGGTGCTGAGTGGAGGTGTCCGCTTGGAAGCGGGTAGTTCGTCTCCCAGGATACCTCTCCCGGGGGGCATGAGAGCCGTGTTCCACCTTTCGGGCCACGCCGTGTGTTCCTCGATCATCACAGGATTTCCTCGTCCTCGTTCGATCGTGGATCTGGAATTATCAAAGCAGTAAGGGTGGGCAGGAGATGGTGTGCCGAGTTAACAAAAAGGCAGAGGCCCAGTTACATAGGATCCGCACCATAATTTGACTGGCGGCTGCGAGTGTGGGCCAACTGTATGCGACACCTGTTGCGAAAGGCAGGAATGGTGGAAGTGGGTGAAGCCCCAAGCATAACTGAGTGGGGAGTAACTGAAAAGCCTAGCGTGGTACTGCCAGATACAATAAGTGCAACTCCTGGGACAAACGGACGCCTCCTCCGTCGTAACTAAGAGGAGTAAATGCCAGCGTCAAGTAACTAGTACGCACCGGCACGGCAGTTATTAATGAAAATTATATTTTATAATTCATATAAATATTTTATACAAATTACAAATTATTAAATAAATTTAATAAATAATAATATATACAATAAGTAATATATAAATAAATAGAATACAGATTTAAATATAATAAACTTTTTAAAAATTAAAAAGTATTATAATACATGTTTTTATAGACACAATTTATATTAAGTAATATAAATTATAAGTCAATGTTAGGGCACAGTGCAGCCGGAGTACTGTGGGGGTGCCTAGGGCTGCATATAGTGTGGCGAAGTCCGACTCGCCAAGCAGCGGGGAGGTACCAAGGAACGCCAACAGGCCAAGGTATGAGGGGTGTGAGGTGGCGTGGCACTGCAGAAACACTTACGCTCAACAAGACGAATGAGAACTGTAATGAAATTATATTAAGAATGGTTAGAAATTGCGTTCTTCCCTACTCTCGTGCAGATCCTCGTTTAGGACACTCCATCTGCAGCCTCGTCAGCTGTACCTAGCTGCAAGAAAGTGTTCGGCCAGGACATCAGGAGCTGGCAGAGCCCCAAGGGCATGCTCAGATGAACCACCACCAGCTGTGCCAACGGCTCCTGGATCGTCGTGTGGGACCCCAGCAGCTGGGCTTGAATATAAAGAATGACGAAGTGTAAAGAAACGGCGGTCGTGTATAATAGTTGGGTGACCGAGCATGCTCAGCTGCAACGCCACCAGCTGAGCCTACGCATCGGCTGGGACCTCAGCAGCTGGGCTCGTTCCCCTGGGGCGTGCTCAGCTACTCACCGCCAGCTGGCAATATATAATACAAGAATTAGAAATGAATAAAGAATGACAAAATGCAAGGAACAGCAAACGTACGTGAATAAAGAGGGAGGCTGACAAGCTCGGCTGCAACAGCACCAGCTGAGCCCTCCGGAGCATAAGATACGGTAATTAATTTACATACACATAAACAATGGATGTATATAAGGGCGTGCTCAGCTGGGCCTTCAGCTGCTGAGACACGGCAGCATATAAGCAATTATAGTAGTAATTAATAAATCATAATGACGAATAAGCCTAACGGTTAAATAATTAACAATTAAATTTTTTTACAATAACCGTAATGACTGGTTAATTAAATTTCATTACTAGGGCACCCTCTGTTGGAAGACTGCCAGCTGAGCCTGTGGCTGCTGGAACATCGGTTGTGGCCAGGTCAGCCGGGACTACAGCAGCCGCGCTTGGGCCAAAGGCATGCTCAGCTGGATCGCCGCCAACTGTGCCATTAGCTGCGGGATCATCGGCTGGACCACATCAGTCGGAACTCCCGCCGCTGAGCTTGGCCACCCGCTGTGCTATCAGCTGCTGGATCATCGGCTGGTACCACATCAGCCGGAACTACAGCAGCTGTGCATAGCCCCCATGGGCAATCATAGCTGGAACACCACCAGCTGTGCCCTCAGCTGCTGAATCGTTGGCTGGTACCACCCCCGGCGTAACATCGGCAGCTGTGCTTGGCCCACAGGGCATGCTCTGCTGTAACACCACCAGCCGCTGGATTGTCGCTGGGACCACGTCAGCCGGAACGACAGCAGCTGAGCTTGTCCCCCAGGGGCATGATCAGCTCGGAAACGCCACCAGCTGTGGCATCAGGTGCTGGAACATCGGCTGGTACCACAGCAGCCGGAACAACAGCAGCAGAGCTTGGCCCCGGGTTCGTGCACAGCTGGGACACCACCAGGTGTGCCATGGGCGTGCTGGATCAGNAAGATACGGTAATTAATTTACATACACATAAACAATGGATGTATATAAGGGCGTGCTCAGCTGGGCCTTCAGCTGCTGAGACACGGCAGCATATAGCAATTATAGTAGTAATAATAAATCATAATGACGAATAAGCCTAACGGTAAATAATTACAAATTAAATTTTTACAATAACCATAATGACTGGTTAATTAAATTTCATTACTAGGGCACCCTCTGTTGGAAGACTGCCAGCTGAGCCTGTGGCTGCTGGAACATCGGTTGTGGCCAGGTCAGCCGGGACTACAGCAGCCGCGCTTGGGCCCAAAGGCATGCTCAGCTGGATCGCCGCCAACTGTGCCATTAGCTGCGGGATCATCGGCTGGGACCACATCAGTCGGAACTCCCGCCGCTGAGCTTGGCCACCCGCTGTGCTATCAGCTGCTGGATCATCGGCTGGTACCACATCAGCGGAACTACAGCAGCTGTGCATAGCCCCCCATGGGCAATCATAGCTGGAACACCACCAGCTGTGCCCTCAGCTGCTGAATCGTTGGCTGGTACCACCTCCGGCGTAACATCGGAGCTGTGCTTGGCCCACAGGGGCATGCTCTGCTGTAACACCACAGCACTGGATTGTCGGCTGGGACCACGTCAGCCGGAACGACAGCAGCTGAGCTTGTCCCCAGGGCATGATCAGCTCGGAAACGCTACCAGCTGTGGCATCAGGTGCTGGAACATCGGTGTACCACAGCAGCCGGAACAACAGCAGCAGAGCTTGGCCCCCGGGTCGTGCACAGCTGGGACACCACCAGGTGTGCCATGGGCGTGCTGGATCATCGGTGGGACATCAGCCGGAACTACATCAGCTGTGCTTAGCCCCTCAGAGGCATTCATAGCTGGAACACCATCAGCTGTGCC
This sequence comes from Procambarus virginalis, assembly GCA_020271785.1. Classification (NCBI taxonomy): domain Eukaryota; kingdom Metazoa; phylum Arthropoda; class Malacostraca; order Decapoda; family Cambaridae; genus Procambarus; species Procambarus virginalis. Next base: position 15,311,060 of record WNGS01033470.1, on the reverse strand, counting down.
CTCAGCTGCTGGAGCGTCGGCTGGGACCACCTCCGCCGCAGCTCGGCAGCTCTGCTGGCCCCCAGGGGCATGCCCTGCTGTAACATCACCAGCTGTGCCATCAGCTGCTGGATCATCGGCTGGGACCACCTCCGCCGGAACAACAGCAGCTGTGCTTGGCCGCCAGGGCCATGCTCAGCTCTGAAATGCCACCAGCTGTGGCATCAGGTGCTGGATCATCGGCTGGTACCACAGTAGCCAGAACAACAGCAGCAGTGCTGGGCCCCGGGGTCGTGCACAGCTGTGGCACTACCAGGTGTGCCATCGGCGTGCTGGATCATCGATCGGCTGGGACCTCGTCAGCCGGGACAACAGCAGCTGCTTGTCCCCCAGGGCATGCTCGACTGGCACACCGCCAGCTGCTGGATCATCGCTGGGACCACATCAGCCGGGACTGATAATAAACACCACCAGGTGTGCCAGCGGCATGCTGGATCATCGGCTGGGACCACATTAGCCAGAACAACAGCAGCTGTGCTTGGCCCCAGGGCATGCTCAGCTGGCCCACCGCCAGCTGTGCCGACAGCTGCTGGATCATCGGCTGGGAACACATCATCAGCGGAGCAGCAGCAGCTGTACTTGGCCCCCAGTGTCATGCTCAGCTCGGAACTTCACCAGCTGAGCCTTCAGCTGCTAGATCGTCGGCTGGGAACTAGAACAAATACAATAAAATTTATAAAATTAAAGAAATAAATAATAAATAAAATTATAACAAGAACTAAAATGGGAAAATAAGATAATAATAGGACACCACCAGCTGTGCCCTCGGCTGCTGAACCATCGGCTGGGACACCTCCGCGGAGCATCAGCAGCTGTGCTTGGCCCCGGGGGCACGCTCGGCTGGAACACCGCCAGCTGTGCCGTCAGCTGGCACCCACATCAGCGGAACTACAGCAGCTGTGCTTAGCCCCCCAGGGTCATGCACAGCTGGAAACGTTTTGTAGTGTAACGTCCGGGAGACGGCCAGCAAGAGTGGCCGAGTCCCCTAGACGCGCTTAAATGCCCCAGCGTGATGCGCACGCAACCATGGAGGTTAGTCACAGATATGGTATTACGTTTTCTTCTGCCCCCAGAAATTTCGCCGTTTGCTTTGCACCTACAGGAATATTTGTGCTGCTTTTCAGTCATGTTCCCTCCTTTTTTTTGTACCTTTATTTGTATCTGTTCTCAAAACATTTTATTCTTTGCTCAATAGTATTAAGTTTTAGATATAATGTTTTCTTGCCCGAAACGCATTGCGTAATAGTGGCTTTAGGCATTGTATGTACTAGCTCTATCTATAAATCGATCCACTTATGTAAAATCTCTTTATGTATGTACCTTTCCTGAATAAACTATTTATTTATTTATTTATTATTTATTTATGTTTCTCTTCTCCTCACTTCCTGTTATTCTCGTTTCATCCCCAGCTTCACCTGGGAACGTTTGTTCCCAGACGTCTTGTCTGGCCGGTGTAGCCCGGCACGTTTGTCCCAGACGTTTTCGTCTGGCCGGTGTAGCCCGGCACGTTTGTCCCAAGATGTCTCGTCGGTCCGGTGTAGCAAGGCACGTTTGTTCCAAGACGTTTTCGCCTGACCGGTGTAGCCCGGCATGTTTGTTCCCAGACGTTCGTCTGACCGGTGTCAGATAATTATATTTATTGCTGTTATTTGGTATTTTTATGTTCATTATAAATATATAATTCATTACATTTTGACTGTTAGTTATGATTTGTTCTACGCAACAATTTATTACTGGAACTATAGCATTGCTTAGCCTTATGCCTATAATATCTATTATTGGACTCGCAACTATGATTTGTCTTTCACGACATTTAGTGAAGGGAGTCTGCTCCAGAACATAACGATGCCAACACAGAAGACACTGTTCAACATAACAGGACAATTACACCTGCTTAATCTTTGTATGTAGATAGGAGCTGCCACGTATTGGGCCAATAGGCTTTCTGCAGTTACCTTTATTCTTATGTTCTTATCTACTCTGTGGCACTTGCCGCCATATCTGTTATTTACGATATTACTTTGTATTCTTAATATTATTCTTATTACAATTACTGATCGCTAGTTCCCTGGAGTCGAGTTAGCTTTGCACCTGTTCTACAGGATGTAGCCCAGTTCTCGGTGTACTGCGGCTCTCAAATGCTCATTGCAATCCAAGGCTACACTCACCGGCTACTTAAGGCAGATTCCTTGGCTTCTTCAGCTCTATCATCTATTTAGAGGCCAACATGAGATGGAGTTTAAGAGTAAGGTTCCCCGCTCACATCCTAGTAATTTGTTGTATTTGGGTCGCGCTTTGGACACAAGCATATACTGATGGACTTAAGGAATTGTTTTCTACTCCATTATGTTTGATATATCAATTTAATATTAATTTCTGTTCTATGGTATATGAATTGATTATATATTGTTAGGATTTTTGTGTTTAGTTTTACTGTCTATATTAGTGTTTTGAGCTATCCTTGTCGCTTTACTTCTGCCTATTTTCCCAACTTTTCTCCTAGCCAAGGCATTGTTCCCTTCCTTCGCTGGAAGTTTTATCAGAATTGTTAACTCCCTTTTATCGCTACAGTATAGTTATTATGCATACTCTTATTCCCCCAGCATTCGGCATTGGCATTTGGATACCTTGATACCTTGATACCTTGAGGTGCTTCCGGGGCTTATCGTCCCCGCGGCCCGGTCATCGACCAGGCCTCCTGGTTGCTGGACTGATCAACCAGGCTGTTGGACGCGGCTGCTCGCAGCCTGACGTATGAGTCACAGCCTGGTTGATCAGGTATCCTTTGGAGGTGCTTATCCAGTTCTCTCTTGAACACTGTGAGGGGTTTGCCAGTTATGTCCCTTATGTGTAGTGGAAGCGTGTTGAACAGTCTCGGGCCTCTGATGTTGATAGAGTTCTCTCTCAGAGTACCAGTTGCACCTCTGCTTTTCAACGGGGGTATTCTGCACATCCTGCCATGTCTTCTGGTCTCATGTGATGTTATTTCTGTGTGCAGGTTTGGGACCAGCCCCTCTAATATTTTCCACGTGTAAATTATTATGTATCTCTCCGCCTGCGCTCAAGGGAATACAGATTTAGGCTCTTAGTCGGTCCCAATAGTTTAGATGTTTTACCGAGTGGATTCTAGCAGTAAAGGATCTCTGCACGCTCTCCAGGTCAGCAATTTCACCAGCAGTGAAAGGGGCTGTCATTGTGCAGCAGTACTCCACTCTAGAGAGCACAAGCGTTTTGAAAAGTGTCATCATCGGTATAGCATCTCTAGTGTGAAAAGTTCTTGTTATCCAACCTGTCATTTTTCTTGCAGTTGTGACGGCTACTTTATTGTGTTCTTTAAAGGTAAGGTCTTCCGACATGAGTACACCCAGATCCTTTACATTGCCTTTTCGTTCTATGTTATGATTTGCCTGAGTTTTGTACGTGGTTTCCGTTTTTATATTTTCATTTTTTCCATAGCGCATGAGCTGGAACTTGTCTTCGTTAAACACCATATTATTTTCTGTAGCCCATAGAAAGACCTGATCTACATCTGACTGGAGGTTCGCCGTGTCCTCTATGTTGCCTACTCTCATGAAGATCCTAGTGTCATCTGCAAAGGATGATACAGTGCTATAGGTTGTGCTCTTGTCTATGTCCGATATGAGGATGAGAAAAAGTACTGGAGCAAGCACAGTACCCTGGGGACTGAGCTCTTAACGGTTGACGGGTTGGATTTTATTTTGTTGACTATTACACATTGGGTTCTGTTGGTCAGGAAATTGTAGATCCATCTGCCTACTTTTCCGGTAATTCCTTTTGAGCGCATTTTATGGGCAATAACACCATGGTCACATTTATCAAAAGCTTTTGCGAAATCTGTGTAAATTACATCAGCGTTTTGTTTGTCTTCCATAGCATCTAATGCCATATCATAGTGGTCCAGCAACTGCGACAGGCAAGAGCGCCCTGTTCTGAAACCATGTTGTCCGGGGTTATGGAGATGCTGTGATTCCATGTATTTTGTGATCTTACTTCTTAGCACTCTCTCAAAAATTTTTATGATGTGCGATGTTAGTGCTATCGGTCTGTAATTTTTTGCCTCTGCCTTATTTCCTCCTTTAAGTGGTGCTATCTCTGCTGTTTTTAGTATATATCAGGAATAACGCCAGTATCTAGGCTTTGTCTCCACAGAATGTGAAGGGCCTGCGATAGTGGTTTTTTACAGTTCTTGATGAATATGGAGTTCCAAGAATCCGGGCCTGGTGCGGAGTGCATAGGCATACTGTTTATGGCTTCTTCAAAATCCAGTGGGGATAGGGTGACGTCTGATATATGATTTGATGTTGGTATCATATCCATGAAAAATTCATTTGGGTTATCGATCTTTAGTGCGTTTAATGGCTCGCTGAAGACAGAGTCGTATTGCTTCCTCAGTAGCTCGCTCATTCTTTGTTGTCATCGGTGAAAGTTCCATCTTCCTTTCGCAGGGGCCCGATACTAGATGTGGTTTTTGATCTTGATTTTGCATAGGAGAAAAATATTTCGGGTTTCTCTCTATTTCACTGATGGCCTTTTGCTCTTTCCCTCTCCTGCGTTTTGTATGATTCTTGTAGCTTGAGTTCAATTTTTCCTATTTCGCTACCTAACCTTCTTCGCCGTTCCTGAGATAGGGTGCGACTCTCAAGTTGTACCGCGATTCGTTTTCTTCGCCTATATAGGGAACGACGTTCTCGTTCCAATCTGCATCTCTTCCTCTTTTTTCTTAGGGGGATGCGGTTTGTACATATTTCTAGTGCTACTGAGCTTATTTTTTCCAGGCACTGGTTCAGGTTCGCATTTCCTAGCTGTTCTTCCCAGTTTATTTCTGTGAAGTCCTGGTTTATTTGCTCCCAGTTTATCTGTTTATTATTGAAGTTGAATTTGCTGAAATCTCCTCCACCGGGAATCTGGACTGGTTTTGAAGGTCTATTCCCCATGGTTGTCATAACTTCAATTAAGTTGTGATCTGAGTAACAGGTATTTGTAATCATTATGTTCCTGATCAATTCATCATTATTAGTGAAAATGAGGTCCAGCGTGTTCTCCTTCCTGGTTGGTTCTACTATTTGCTGGTTTAAGGCAAACCTGTCGCACATCCGAAGCAGGTCATTTGCATGTGCCTGTTCATTAAGGCTACTTCCTGGTATTCTTTCTGATATTACTGTATTAGCCAGGTGCTTCCATTTCAGGTGCCGTAGGTTGAAGTCCCCAAGCAGGATGATGTTCGGAGCTGGATTTGTGAGGTTTTCCAAGCAGTGTTCTACTTTCATTAGTTGGTCTTTAAACTGCTGAGGGTTTGCCTCCGGTGACTTATATACAAGGACAATAACTACATTTATAATCTCTATTTTGATTATCAGCACTTCCACCATATCATTTGAGGTGTTTAGCAGCTCAGTACAGATGAGTGTGTCTTTGATGTATAGGCTGACCCCACCCTGAAGCCGGTGTTTCCTATCACATCTGAAAAGATTGTACTCTGAGATCCATATTTCACCATCATGGTAGTCCTTTGTGTGGGTTTCTGTTAGGGCTGCAAACACTGCATTTGCCTCATGAAGGAGACCATCTATAAAGTGAACTTTGTTGGATTTGCGTGTTTTTATACCTTGAATGTTGGCAAATATAAATGATGTTATCGTGGTAGTGGAAGTGCTGGATGCCTTACTTGGTGTTAATATCTGAGGCTCTGGTAAGGGGGCCACTGTGTTTGCGTCCAGGGTGTGTTGTTTTCGAAGTGATTCGTCCAGTTTCGGTAGTGGGGCGAGTGTTGTGTGGTGTAGTACCTGTGTGTTTGTTGGTAATGTGTATTCCAGACTTGTGGGTATCTCCCTTCCCCTCTGTAATCCTGTGGTGGTTCCATCTGACTGTTCCTCTCTCTTATATTTTCTGCTCTGTTTCTGCCTTCCTCTAAAAAATTGCCAGTAGTGTCATACTGATCTTCCCGTCTATAACGTTGTGTACCTCTCACGTGGAATTCCGGACACTGAAGATTGTAGCATTTTTTGTCCCTAATTGAAAATTGACATAATTTGGGGTGGAAGTATCTACACCCTGTTCCAAAACGGCATGTACCCCTCGCCAACATGTTCCTGCATTTTCGAGGATGCAGAAAATGGCATTTTGTTCCTAATTTTCCATATTTGCATATTCCTTTAGCGTAGAATTTGCAAATGTGTTCCGGTTTTGCGTTTTTCAAGGTATTTATATCTGTGTCTGTCTTGTCTACCTCTTTATTGGAGCCATCTCCGCTTTTCGTCCCAATTCCTTCATTTATGCACTCTGTCTCACTGTTGCTCACATCGTTTATATTACCTGACTCTGCAATATTGCTGCTATTATGTACTACAATACCCTCTTCCTCCACATTACTGCTGCGGTTCTCTAAACTATCTGTTCCTGGGTTTTGGTCGTTAACCAATGTTGTCTTTCCCAGTCTGCATATATCACTGGTAGCTTGTCTGTGAATGGTAATCTCTGTGACTCGGGAATGTTTTTCATCAGTTTAGTTATGTTCTCTAACATTAATCTGTCATCTTTGCAGACCCAGTAAATTCCTTGCCTTTTTGTGCATCCTGGAGATACTTCTGTACAGCCCAGGTGAAATCTCATGTTACAGATGCAACACGTTACGCCTACATTACGTTTTCCCAGTACTCCCGAGCACTCGCCACACCTCTCCATTTTCTGATGTATTGTTGTATTTTGTGGTTTACTGTGTGGATCACTTGTTGATGTCATCCTTTTAACTCTTTATAAAGTTATATGTATATTTTATATATTTAATATTTATAATACTATATGTATACCGTAGATTTGTAATATTATGTATGTTATTTTGTTCAAATTTTATGGCAGGTACAGTACTTAGCATAGGGTAGCGAAGCTGGTCCCGGTGCGGTACAGGTGACCTCTGTCGTCCCAGGTTGATGTTACTTAAGGAGGCTTAATATTCTTCTTGATTCTTCTTCGTGATTATTCTTGATTATTCTATGATCTTGATTCTTGATTATTCTTCTGACTTCTTGATTCCTGCACGATGCCTTCTTGTTGGCGCCTTCCTGTTCCAGGATGAACATAACATAAGAACATAAGAACAAAGGTAACTGCAGAAGGCCTATTGGCCCATACGAGGCAGCTCCTATTTATAACCACCCAATCCCACTCATATACGTGTCCAACCCACGCTTGAAACAATCGAGGGATCCCACCTCCACCACGTTACGCGGTAATTGGTTCCACAAATCAACAACCCTGTTACCGAACCAGTATTTACCCAAGTCTTTCCTAAATCTAAACTTATCCAATTTATACCCATTGTTTCGTGTTCTGTCTTGTGTTGATACTTTTAATACCCTATTAATATCTCCTTTGTTATGTCCATTCATCCACTTGTAAACTTCTATCATGTCACCCCCTAACTCTTCGCCTTTCCAGTGAATGCAATTTAAGCTTTGTTAATCTTTCTTCATATGAAAGATATCTAATTTGGGGAATTAACTTTGTCATCCTACGCTGGACACGTTCAAGTGAATTTATATCCATTCTATAGTACGGCGACCAAAACTGAACTGCATAATCTAAATGGGGCCTAACCAGAGCAAGATATAGCTGAAGAACCACACCAGGTGTCTTGTTACTAACGCTTCGATTAATAAATCCCAGTGTCCTATTTGCCTTATTACGAACATTCATGCATTGATCCTTTTGTTTTAAATTCTTACTAATCATAACTCCTAGATCCCTTTCGCAATCCGACTTCGCAATCTCAACACCATCTAGCTCGTATCTTGTAACTCTATCATCATTACCTAGCCTCAAAACTTTACATTTATCAGCATTAAACTGCATCTGCCAGTCTTTTGACCATTTTAAAACCCTATTTAGATCAACTTGAAGTGATACCGAGTCTTCTTTCGTGTTAATTTCCCTACCGATTTTTGTATCATCTGAAAATTTGCAAATGTTGCTACTCAAACCTGAATCTAAATCGTTTATATATATATTATAAACAACAGAGGTCCCAGGACAGAGCCTTGAGGCACTCCACTTCACATTATCCCACTCTGACTTAACCCCATTTATACTAACTCTCTGTTTCCTTTGGAATAGCCATGCCCTAATCCAACTTAATATAGCACCCCCAATACCATGAGCCTCTATTTTTTTAATTAGTCTTTCATGTGGCACTGTATCAAAAGCTTTGCTTAAGTCAAGGTACACAACATCACAATCCTTACCACTATCAACTGCCTCAACTATGCTAGAATAAAAAGATAGCAAATTTGTTAAACATGAACGGCCATTTGTAAAACCATGTTGCGACTCATTTATTAATTTATGTTTTTCAAGATGAAGACGAATTGCATTTGCAATTATCGATTCAAGTAACTTTCCCACAATAGACGTTAGGCTAATTGGCCGATAGTTTGATGGAAGTGATCTATCTCCTTTCTTAAAAGTTGGTACCACATTAGCTACCTTCCATGACTCTGGCACTCTGCCTAACTCTATTGATTTATTAAATATGGTTGACAGTGGCTCGGAAAGCTCCTCTTTGCATTCTTTAAGCACCCTGGCAAACACTTCATCCGGCCCTGGGGATTTGTTTGGTTTTAGTTTTACTAATTGTTTAATTACATCCTCCCTGGTAACTGCTAAACTAATCAACCTGTCCTCGTCCCCACCCACATAGACTTGTTCGGCTGAAGGCATATTGTTAAGTTCTTCTTTAGTAAATACAGATATAAAATATTTGTTAAAAATACTACTCATCTCCTCGTCATTATCCGTTATTTGACCTGTCTCAGTTTTTAATGGACCTATCCTTTCCCTAGTCTTAGTTCGATATAACTGAAAAAACCCTTTAGGATTTGTCTTTGCTTGCCCTGCTATGCGAACTTCATAGTTTCTTTTTGCTTTCCTTATCTCTTTTTTAACATTTCTAACCAGTTGTTCGAATTCCTGTTCTAAAGTAACCTCCCCATTTTTAATCCTTTTGTACCAGGCTCTCTTTTTACCTATAAGGTTCTTCAAATTCTTTGTTATCCACTTTGGGTCATTAGTATTCGATCTGTTCAATTTGTATGGTATACTACGTTCCTGTGCTTTGTTTAGAATATTCTTAAATAAGTTATATATTGAATCCACATCGAAATCCCCTTTTACGTCACCTATCGCTGGGTTCATGTCCCGCTCCAAGTCCGGCCCACACCCTATACCCAAGACTTTCCAATCTATTTGACCCAGAAAATTTCTTAGGCTGTTAAAATCAGCTTTTCGAAAATCTGGCACTTTAACAGAATTTTCTCCTACAGGTCTATTCCATTCTATGCTAAATCTGATTTCTTTGTGATCACTGTTCCCTAGCTCACTCCCTATTTCCATGTCCTTAATTTGTGTTTCCCTGTTAGTTAACACTAAATCTAAAATATTATTTCCCCGCGTTGGTTCCTTAATGTGTTGCGTAAGAAAGCAATCGTCAATTAATTCTAGAAAATCTTCTGCTTCACTATTCCCTGTTTTGTTCAACCAGTTTATTCCACTAAAATTAAAGTCACCCATGACATAAATACTGTTAGATCTAGATGCTCTAGATATTTCATCCCATAGATGCTTTGCTTCCATTCTGTCTAAATTTGGTGGCCTATATATAACTCCTATTATAATATTATTTGCTTTTTCGTTTAATTCTATCCAAATAGTTTCTGTGTGTGGCTCAGTTTTGATTCCCTCTTTGAGACTACATTTCAAATTGTCCCTAACATATATGGCTACTCCCCCTCCTCGTCTAATATATCGATCTGTGTGAAATAGTTTAAATCCATTTATTTGATATTCAGCTAATAGTTCTCTATTTTCTACATTCATCCACGTTTCCGTAAGTGCAATAATATCGATTTTTTCTGTGCAGACAAGAGCATTTAATTCGTTAATTTTATTTCTGATCGGGGAGAAAACAAACCAGGAGTGGGGGGACCTTAATTTATTAACTAATGTTTACAGAGCAACTGCTGTACCACATATCCAAGTAGGCGTGTAACATGGCTGAGTAGCATGCCAGTACTGCAAAGATGCAACTAAGGGAAATAAGTCATAGGACATTAACCGTGTCTAGTGCCAGCTAGCCGAAGCAATGTTGCAGTACTCGCAATCAGCTTAAAGCTATAATTAAAACAATGCCAGAGATAATTGAGTGGCACAGCCAGTACAGTATGTATAAAATATATTCTGTATACACAGAGGGCATAGAATAGTTACTAGTTTCCAGGGGTAACGATATGCTAGTGCCTAGTACATGTAAAGTCTACAACCCCAAACTTGCACACAAGTGAGCACTTGACATATGGTAAGTAGCGCAACTGCTGTACCACAATATAAGAGAAGGCATGTAACATGGCTGAGTAGAATGCCAGTACTGCAAAGATGCAACTAAGGGAATAAGTCATAGGACATTAACCGTGCCTAGTGGCAGCTAGCCGAAGCAATGTTGCAGTACTCGCAATCAGCTTAATGCTATAATTAAAAACAATGCCAGAGATAATTGAGTGGCACAGCCAGTACAGTATGTAGAAATATATTCTGTATACACAGAGGGCATAGAATAGTTAATAATTTCCAGGGGTAATGATATGCTAGTGCCCAGTACATGTAAAGTCTGCAACCCCAAACTTGCACTACAAGTGAGCACTTGACATATGGTAAGTAGCTGCGGGCAGCCCTAGACTTGGGGATCCGGCGCAGCACCCCCACTCCGCAGGCCTTAATTCGTTAATTTTATTTCTTAGACTTCTACTGTTAGTGTAATATACCCTAAGTGAATTGTTATTTTGAGGCCCTTCTTTTTCCCTGATCATTTTGCCAATTCCTTTCTCCCACAAAGATGATTACAAGATGATCTCCAGTTGCCGTCAGGACGACTTCAGGACGAATCCCAGACGACTCCTAGCTGCTTCTCATGTTGACTGGTGGCAATATTTATTTATTACATTATATATATTTATTTAAGTACTGTTCTATTCAGTTCAGGTTTATGGTTGCCTCATTCCCCCCCCCCCCCTCCTATTATTTGTAATTTGAGTTTATTCTGGGTTTTACTGCTACTATATTATTGTTTTAAGCCTACTTTGCTTATGGTCTTCGGTTTCATTGGTGGAGTTGGCTGGGTTATTCTCCACTTGTTACTATTTGCTATTGATGTTATAGTCATTTTTCGTGTTAATGTTCTCATGTCAAATCCCATTTTGGCTTCTGGCCTCGCCCAACGCCATGAGTGTTGTTCCTATTGTATCATACTATTACTAATTAAGTTCTTTATTATTCGGTCCGGGTTTTAGTTGCCTTGCTTCTACCCTCCCTCTGCTTTACTTGTTGTTATCGTTTTCTCTGGCTTACGGCTCTGTTATTGTTTATGCTTATTTACCATAATGGTCTTTGGCCTTTAGGGTAATGAGCGCAATGCTGGCAGCGTTATCTTCTCATACTATATTATTCCTTCACTTTCTTTGCTGCCCCCCCCCTTTTGTGGGGCACTTTTTGCAGTCCTGCCTTTTCCTTAGTCAAGGCATCTGTAGTCCCGGCCCTTAGCTGGGCACGTCAGTCATGCCCTCGGACGGCCCTCTCCTAGACCCCTTAGCTGGGCCAGTCCGTTACGCCCTTAGCCGGGACCTCTGTGGAGCCCTTAGCCGGGCTAACGTACGGTCCTGCGACCTAGTACTTTGGAAGGAGTATTTGCGCTTATCCTTCTAGTGCTTATGTCTCTCTTTTACACTCTTCTGGGGGGATAGCATGGTTCTTATTCTATGGAGGAGACGGTTTAGGACCATTCTCTCGAATGTTTGCAAATGCAGCTAGTAAGGGAAATTGGGCGGAAAGCATTCTCTTGATTTGGCTTGGAATTGGAATGATTATACTGTTGGTCCAAGAGATAGGAAGTTCCCCAGTAACATAGCTCATATTATACAGCTCAAGCAGGGGATTCCCTGGTACTAAAGGAGCAGAAGCATCATGCATGGAAGGAGTGTGCATCATTGCATCACCACCTTTCTTACCCTGCACACTGAAAAGTCATATACCACCTTCCTAGATCTTAAGTCTGCCTTTGATATTGCAAATAGACATGTTATCTTGAGTGAGCTTGCAAGAATGAATGTTGGTGGTCGGCTTCTTTGTTGGATCAGGGGTTACTTATCCAACAGGAAGTCATCTGTATTTTTCCAGGGGCATAGGAGTGTAACAAGAGACTTTGAACTAGGTACCCCGCAGGGTGGTGTCCTCAGTCCTACCTTATTTAATATCTTAATAAACACGCTGTTAAACTCTATACCGAGCAAACCCAACGTCCACATCATTAGCTATGCTGATGATATAATGATACACACCACTGGGTATGCTAACACACAGAACACTCTTAACTCTGTATTAGATTCATGTCAGGACCTAGGTTTAATTATCTCAGCAGAGAAAACAAAGATACTAAATCGGCGCCCACCCAGGCAGGGAGGAGCTGTTCGCAAGATGCAACTATCTGATGGCTCCCAGCTTGACTATGTAAACAGATTCAAATACCTTGGCCTTGAGGTGCCACTGTATGGTCCTGTTGTATTCAGACTCTGTCGTCAGTATAAAGAGAGGCTCCGAGCTCTCAAGGCTGTTGCAGGTTATCACTCAGGCTATGGTGCCAATGTCAGAATTGTCAAAATGATGTACCTTGCATACATCAGATCTTTAGTGGATTATGCTGCACCTCTGCTTGTTTTGATGCCTGAAAGAAAGCTTGGAGGGCTTGAAAAATTGCAGAACGAAGCCCTGAGGATAATCCTTGGGTGCCCTCGTACCACAAAGATACTTAATATGAGAAAGGAACTTAATATTCTGAGCGTTGTTGATCGTGTTACTGAAATTAACTGTCAAATTGGTATAAAATGCTTAGGCTAACTCATCCTAATCCTTGCACAGAAGCCCTCCAGACTTACTTTATTGAAGATCAGCATTGTTCCAAATGGATAACAAAAACTGGAACTCAACTCAGAATGTATGGGGTTCATGATTTGTACCAAGAGAAACAACAACGGCACTTTCCTGCACCGTGGGAGGTTACACCCTTTCCAGTTTTAATCCCTCCCTTTCCACCCAAGAAGCAAATTAGAGATAAGCCCAAGCTTCGTCTTGAGGCAAAGCTCAACGCCTTAAGCCATATTGATGCTCTGTCCACAGAGCATTCTCTCTCTCAAATCATATACACTGATGGTTCCCTACACCGCACCACGGGTGCAGCTGGAAGTGCAGTTGTTCTGACAATGGGCGATGGCTTGTACTTTGAGTGGGGAGTCCGTATAAACAATTGGGCCTCTACCCTTCAGACTGAACTATTTGCCTTGATCCTTGCACTGAAATGTGTACAAGTCTCCAAACTTGATACATTAATTGTAAGTGACTCCTTATCATCCTTAAATGCTCTCAACTCTTTAAGACACAACTGTAACATGCTCGTGTCCGAAGCTAGACACAAATACAACAAAATTATTAAGGATGGTAACAGAGTCCATTTCATGTGGTCTCCATCTCATGTTGGCCTCCGAATGCATGATAGAGCTGATAAGTTAGCCAAAGAATCTGCCTTTAAAGGAGCCGTTGAGTGTAACCTTGGATTGTCAATGAGCAATCTGAGAGCAGCAGTACACCGAGAACTTCAACAAGATCTTGTAGATCTGAGGCAAAGTGAAATTGACACCAGTAATTCCATCTATCATCATACTATCATGCAAGAGGAGCCACACATCTATGGATCATCCAATAAAATCAGCAGACTTCTAGATGTTACTGCTGCTCGGCTTAGACTCGGTTACAAGTATCTCTGGGAATTCTCATTATCTGCCGATGTAGACCTGACCAAATGTAAACTGTGTCAACAAAATTATTCGCACACCCTCCGTCACTATGTGATGGAGTGCGAAAAGATACGTGAATTTAGAGACAATTCTATAACCAATGTTCCAGCGATGTGTAAATATTTCATTCAAAATGATCTGCTACCAGAAATTTTAGCCAAATATCCCCAGTTTGCTAACTGTAGGTAGTAACTGAGTGATTGTAACCTATCCACCGCTGCCCACTGGATGGGGGGCGGTGTGCAGGACAAACATATAAATTGTGACACTAGCTCTCCACATATGTCAGTTGCTTAATTTAGAACCTGTACTTGAGGTCGATCTCGAACCCATTGTTGATGTGACGACTTATATTGAATTTTGTAACTAGCTCATCAAGATTGTAACTTGCTTAGCTAAATGAATTGTGGGGTTCAGTCCCTGAGCCCATTATGTGCCTCTGTAACCCTTTCCACTACCGCCCACAAGATGGGTATGGGGTGCATAATAAATGAACTAAAACTAACTAAACTTTTACACTCTTCTTAGTAGAACCTTCACGTTATATTTGTAATGTACTATTTATTGTTTAAAAATAGTAATCCTGCTCTCCAGTTATTATCTAGTCCTATCCTTGCGCTTAGACTGTTTCAGTTCGTCTTTCTATTTAGTATCTGCACTTTTCCCTGTGGCTTATTGTCGTTATTATGTGCTAAATTTTTGTAAATTTATATCACGGTTACAGTCCAGTATTTTTATTTTCTTCTATATTGAGTTGAACTATTATACGGCGTTGGCTTCCCAGCTCCAAATTTTGCATTATTAGGTAATAACATTGCGAGTTCATAGTACTGGATTATTGTGTATTTCATGTATTAAATTGGTCTAATTTAAAAATCCTAATCTGTGGCCCATTGTCGTTATCTTTGTTACGTTTTCTCTTAATGTATTCTAAAATCGTTTGCCATGGACGTCGGGGGGGGGGGGGGGGAGTATTCAAGGAAGACTGAGGACTCTGGCGGCGGCGTCACGGGGTCAACAACACAGCCGCGCCTGGATGCAGCAGCTCGGGGCCCAAGTTATTTGTGCTATATTACTTCATTATTTGCTATACTAATTTATAGTATTGCTATTCATTTTATTATTCCCTTCTCGTTCAGTATTAATTTATTATGGGTCTGGGAGTTAATTTACTATTTTCGATCACTTTTATATGTACTGGCACTTTCGACATTCTCTGTTATTTTACTATATTATTATATTAATTACATTAATTATTTTACATTTACGGATCCCTAGCCTTACTGGTGTCCATTTCACTTTGCCTCAGATCACCAGATCTTGTTGAAGTTCTTGGGGTACTGCTGCTTGCAGAATACTCATTGACACTCCAAGACTGAACTCATTGGTGCCTCTTAAGGCAGTTTCTTAGGCTATCTATTCAGCTCTAGCATGCATGCGGAGGCCAACATACGATGGAGATCACTGTAATGGTCTCGGTTACCATCCTTATAATTTGATGTTCGTGTCGCTCTGGACACAAGCATGTTGCAGTTACGCCTTAAAGAACTGTTTCTTATACTTGATTTATTGTTTATTTATATATGGATTCGATATTATATATAGATTGGTCATATAAATATTGATTATGTTGGGCTGTTTTATATTATTATATTGGATTATAATTGAAATAGGTTATTACTGGCTAGATCCAACCCCCCCTGGATTAACTTCTGCCTTTGCCCAGATACGGTATAACTGGTTACCCGCCCCCCCCCCCTTTTTCACATGTCCGGGTTTTTCCCGCTAAAGTTCTGCTCGGTTTGATAATTACCTTACTTCGCTACAGTCTAGTTTCCTGGAAGGTCTTATTCTCTCATGTATAAAATTTGCCCTTTCCCCTTAGTTTGCTCTAGACACTCCTAGCCTCGGTGCCAGTGTTCCTTTTCAGACTTTTCCTCGGGGTATCTTCCTGGCTTTATCATTTATTGACAGTTGCCCAGTTTGCTTCCGGAAAATGTCCCCCCACCCCTCCTCTTACAAACTATTTCCAGCAGTACGTACCCTTAAGGGGTAGGTTCCTTGCCCGTCACGTTTATACTGCATGCCCGCTTCTGCCCACCCTTACTGCCTTAATACTTCCAGAACTGACTACGGAAGGTGCACGAGGTACACCATTGACGAACGAGGAAAAGGGATGGACCCCGAGGGCAGACTACTGCACCCATGAAGTCGATACTACCTTCACCGCCGTGGGACGGGCCCCAGCGACAACGACGGACACAGGGTCGACCCTGGGGAGTCGGCTTCCCACTTCCCACACCCGCCCTGGGCCGGCCTTACAGGATTGGTCCCTGTGAGGATGGGCTTCAGCGAAGACCAGTCTTACGACATCGTGCACAGCGCCCCCCTTACCTTACCTTGAGGATACCTTGAGGTGCTTCCGGGGCTTATCGTCCCCGCGGCCCGGTCATCGACCAGGCCTCCTGGTTGCTGGACTGATCAACCAGGCTGTTGGACGCGGCTGCTCGCAGCCTGACGTATGAGTCACAGCCTGGTTGATCAGGTATCCTTTGGAGGTGCTTATCCAGTTCTCTCTTGAACACTGTGAGGGGTTTGCCAGTTATGTCCCTTATGTGTAGTGGAAGCGTGTTGAACAGTCTCGGGCCTCTGATGTTGATAGAGTTCTCTCTCAGAGTACCAGTTGCACCTCTGCTTTTCAACGGGGGTATTCTGCACATCCTGCCATGTCTTCTGGTCTCATGTGATGTTATTTCTGTGTGCAGGTTTGGGACCAGCCCCTCTAATATTTTCCACGTGTAAATTATTATGTATCTCTCCCGCCTGCGCTCAAGGGAATACAGATTTAGGCTCTTTAGTCGGTCCCAATAGTTTAGATGTTTTACCGAGTGGATTCTAGCAGTAAAGGATCTCTGCACGCTCTCCAGGTCAGCAATTTCCCCAGCAGTGAAAGGGGCTGTCATTGTGCAGCAGTACTCCACTCTAGAGAGCACAAGCGTTTTGAAAAGTGTCATCATCGGTATAGCATCTCTAGTGTGAAAAGTTCTTGTTATCCAACCTGTCATTTTTCTTGCAGTTGTGACGGCTACTTTATTGTGTTCTTTAAAGGTAAGGTCTTCCGACATGAGTACACCCAGATCCTTTACATTGCCTTTTCGTTCTATGTTATGATTTGCCTGAGTTTTGTACGTGGTTTCAGTTTTTATATTTTCATTTTTTCCATAGCGCATGAGCTGGAACTTGTCTTCGTTAAACACCATATTATTTTCTGTAGCCCATAGAAAGACCTGATCTACATCTGACTGGAGGTTCGCCGTGTCCTCTATGTTGCCTACTCTCATGAAGATCCTAGTGTCATCTGCAAAGGATGATACAGTGCTATAGGTTGTGTTCTTGTCTATGTCCGATATAAGGATGAGAAAAAGTACTGGAGCAAGCACAGTACCCTGGGGGACTGAGCTCTTAACGGTTGACGGGTTGGATTTTATTTTGTTGACTATTACACATTGGGTTCTGTTGGTCAGGAAATTGTAGATCCATCTGCCTACTTTTCCGGTAATTCCTTTTGAGCGCATTTTATGGGCAATAACACCATGGTCACATTTATCAAAAGCTTTTGCGAAATCTGTGTAAATTACATCAGCGTTTTGTTTGTCTTCCATAGCATCTAATGCCATATCATAGTGGTCCAGCAACTGCGACAGGCAAGAGCGCCCTGTTCTGAAACCATGTTGTCCGGGGTTATGGAGATGCTGTGATTCCATGTATTTTGTGATCTTACTTCTTAGCACTCTCTCAAAAATTTTTATGATGTGCGATGTTAGTGCTATCGGTCTGTAATTTTTTGCCTCTGCCTTATTTCCTCCTTTATGAAGTGGTGCTATCTCTGCTGTTTTTAGTATATCAGGAATAACGCCAGTATCTAGGCTTTGTCTCCACAGAATGTGAAGGGCCTGCGATAGTGGTTTTTTACAGTTCTTGATGAATATGGAGTTCCAAGAATCCGGGCCTGGTGCGGAGTGCATAGGCATACTGTTTATGGCTTCTTCAAAATCCAGAGGGGATAGGGTGACGTCTGATATATGATTTGATGTTGGTATCATATCCATGAAAAATTCATTTGGGTTATCGATCTTTAGTGCGTTTAATGGCTCGCTGAAGACAGAGTCGTATTGCTTCCTCAGTAGCTCGCTCATTTCTTTGTTGTCATCGGTGAAAGTTCCATCTTCCTTTCGCAGGGGCCCCCCTGTACACCCCCTACTTGGGTGTACAATCCCTGCTGTACGATCACCTCACAAGGACATTGCATGGGGGGGGTACACCTTGCCCTCTACGCTCTGGATCGTCGCGATGATGCCCTGTTGGC
The DNA here is from genome assembly GCA_020271785.1 of Procambarus virginalis. Lineage (NCBI taxonomy): Eukaryota > Metazoa > Arthropoda > Malacostraca > Decapoda > Cambaridae > Procambarus > Procambarus virginalis. The sequence continues at coordinate 15,292,748 of WNGS01033470.1, read as the reverse complement.
CTCACCAAGGACGCTGTTTAACTTGCAGCATGTTAACTGCCTAGTAGAACGGTTAGTTTAATTTTAACTGTAAACAGTTTAACTGTTTAACTGCCTAGTAGATCGGGTTTGGTACCTTTTCAGTCAGGAGGAACCTGGCTGTTTTTCATGCCCTCTCCTGGGATGCGGGCACGGTTGCTGTCACAGGAACGAGTGGCCATATTCCTAGTTAAAGGTTGGCGAGGCACACTCGCCTCGCAAGGTCTAGTTGGTGGGCTCTTGCATCTCTATGCTCATATGGCACGTCGCGATGGCGCTCCGTTGGTCTCGACAAGGAAGCTGTTTCACTTGTAGTATCTGTCTAGTAGACCCGGTTTGGTAACTTTTTCAGTCAGGGGAAACCTGTCACAGGCACGGTTACAGCCACAGCGCGAGTAGTCACATTCCTAGTTACAGTGGCCAGCCGCCGCTCGCCCTTCGGGGTTGGGGGTTCCGTGCCACTGGCCCTCCCGGGATAGGGATTGCTCCGCCGGAACCCCCAAAGTGATAAGCCTTCAGATAGCTAAGAAATATTACCATGAATTGTAATTTTTTTTTTTAATTTTACATGTGAACATGCGAATAAATACAATAAAATAAATACAATAAAATAATAAACCAAGAACAAACAATCAGAACATAACAAAAAAATACAAAATCACAAACATGAAATACAAATACACTAAATACACCAAATCACCAAATACCGGCCTGAAGGGCTGACAACAAAAACACAACAATGAACATAAACACAACGGAACACAGGAAAAAGAAACAATAATACTGGACAGGTGGGTAACGGAATACAAGAAATACAAAACATCGGTCATGAGAACAAACACAACACCGGCCTGAAGGGCGCACAATAGGTACAACACATTGCAAAACAACCCATAGGTCCAATCACACACCAAACACACAGCACGCACACAGACTACACAAAATGCTCATACTTATCCGGCCACTCCGCCGCCGGGAAGCGAACATAATACGCCTCCCAGAGTAACATGATATTAGCCGGAACAGGGTGAACATTAACCGTATGGGGATCAGGCATCGACTCTGGCACACCCACAACAAAAACCCGAGCCCGCTGAACCCAGATGGAAGAAGGGCACCACGGAACAGGATGCACGCGGTCAACAATGTCAAACCGCAAAGGATTCTGATCATCATACGCCACGCCGGAGGCCAAGATGATAGGGAGGGGCTCCTTCCCATGGGGCCGGGCAATGGGCAGCGCACTGGGAGCCTCCACGGCAGCCTCACAGGGCCCCACGTCAACCGCCGGACGTTGCACCTGCAGGGACCCCCCACGCTTGGCATCCTTCTTCAGCACCAGCTTGAGGCCTCGGCTCGCATCAGAACCCTCACCATCCACGTCCGTAGGAGCGAGCACCCCCACTGCGGAGAACCTTCTGCAGGAGAAAGAACAGGAGGTAAATCATATGCACAACCATGGTCAACAGCAGGCACATGGACGTCAGCAACCACCAGCAACGTAGAGCACGAAGCACCCGGAACCGCCACATCACCGCCTGAAGCTCCACCGGCGTCGAAGTCCTCCACATCAGCCCAAGCAGTAGAAGAACGCCTTGAACGCTTGGGCACCGGCCTCACATCCTCACAGCCGGAGGCTGACCCAGAACCACGGGCTTCACAAGCCGTGCGAACCGACGCCCGTCGCAGTATGGCAGCAGCTTCAACCACAGGGGGAACCAGGCCGCACACAACAGGATGCTCCGCAGCCAGCCCAGCACTCAGCACAACTGTAACACCAGGCGAGGGCGCAGGCCCCGACGCATCAGCAGGAGACGAGGCAGATGAAGACGACTCGCAGAAACCATCCGGAAGACCCTCGGGAACAACTGGCACAGCGAATTGACCAGCGACAGGAGCCACTGCAACACCCGGAGGAAGGACAGCAACCACCGGGGGCATGTCGGGTGACACAGGGGGGGCCGCGTCAGCAGCGAATGGGACCTGCCCCTCCTCATCTCCGGAATCCACGCCCTGAGGGAGCGGCGGGAAATCCTCTTCCCGGAACAAGTTAACAGGTGCAGCAGGGGCCTCAGAGCACCCGGCAGCCTGATGCCCTAACTGGCCACATCGGAGACAGGTATGGGGCTGCCGGGCATAATACACCCGAAAGTAGTAACCCAGCAGCCGGACAGAAGATGGGATATCCGACCGCAGGCGCATACCTAAGGTACGGATGTTCGTCTGCTTCCCAGCATACTTCCCCAAGGAAAGCGTGTTCATTTGCACACTGATGACAGCACCATACCTCCCGAAGAAGCGCCGGAGAAGGTCTTCAGGAAACTCCAGGGGCGCACCGTGCACACTGACATAAGTCAGGGCACCACTGCGGTCCGAGACTGCAACAGAGCCGGCGCCATCCGGCAACGGCAACGAACGCCCTTCGTACCGACGGAGGAAGTCCCGATACTCCTCCTCCCTCACGAACTTGACAATCTCCCGGTGAGCCGTAACAAGTTCAACTCCGTAAACGGCCTCCACTGGGACACGAAGCATGTCACACATCACTAGCTCAATGGCTGGATAACTAGCCTTACAAGAGAACTCCAGTCCCACGGAATTCTGACGCAGAACAGGAGGAAATTGAAGGCCACCCACGGCAGACCAGCCACGTCAGCTCGCAGCCAGGCAGGCAACAACACTGGGAGGGCAGAGACGCCCACCACCTGGCGACCAAATGGGCAAACAACCCCAGCAGTCACCGTCCTCACTCCACGGCTGCTCAGGGTGGACTCCATATGAATTGTAATTAGTGTAAATTCAAGTAATGCAACTTTCAATTACTAACTATAGATGTAACTATTAATTGTAATTGATTTAATACTTTATCATTATAATGATTATTCATTATATTATTCTTTAATACTTTATTGTTATGCATTAGTCACTAATTATTTATCATTCACCCTAATTAGCTATTTGATTCATTAAAAATAATTGCTTATCATTATACTATTTGTTATTATTATTATTTATTATATAATAATAATTATTATTTATTATTAATTTATTATTTATAATTTATTATTTATTAATAATTTATTATTTATTATTAATTTATTATTTACCATTATAAAATAAACAACTCCCCACTCTGAGCGCATTTTCTTCCAACCTCAGAAAAAGAACACTGTTTTTCCCAAAAAACAGTGGTTTTTCGAGGAAGAGAAACTGTATAGTCTGGAAGCTGAGTTTAACCGACCCAAGCCTGTGCGTCGGCAACGAGCCGAGGTTATATAAGCTCTCGCCACTCAGACATGGGTGGCCCCCTCTTCCCGACAAGCAAGCAGCTGCTCACAGTTACAAAACGGCCACCTCCTCCCGGATCCCTGCAATCCTCTGTTTTTCTTTTCAAAGGGACGATGCACAGACAGTCTCAGGGGGCACTTGTTCTAACTTGCTAAGCATTTGTCGGTGATCTTTGGGGTGTCTCTGCCGGAACCCCCAAAGTGATAAGCCTGACAGATAGCTAAGAACATATACCATGAATGTAATTAGTGTAAATTCAAATAATGCAACTTTTCAATTACTAACTATTTATGTAACTATTAATTGTAACTTGGATTTAAGATACTTTATCATTATAATGATTATTCATTATTAATTATTCTTTAATT
>WNGS01033470.1:15274537-15288074 GCA_020271785.1 Procambarus virginalis | reverse complement strand
ATTCTTTCTAAGATCAGATATTATGTACCTCGCCACTGCCCTGGTGATACTCTATTACTCTCTCATCTATCCTTATCTCAACTATAGTATTTGTGCTTGGGGTTCTACTACCCAAAATCATTTACGTCCTCTAATTATCCAACTCAAAGCTGCTATTAGGACAATCTTTAACTCTGGCCCCAGACATCACTCGGTACCCTTACTCAAATCTCTGAATATGTTAGATATTAAGCCACTGCACATCCTCTCATGTGTATTTTATATATATAAAACGCTGAAATGTAATGTCAATCCTGACCTTAAAAGCTTTCTAGAAGGTTATAACAGATCCCATGAGCACCACACCAGAAACAAATACCTATTTGATATTCCAAAAGTACGACTTAAACTAGAAATGCTTTACAAGTCAAGGGACCTCGAATGTGGAATGACCTTCCCAATTATGTTAAAGACTGTACCTCTCCCAACCAGTTTAAGATAAAAACTAAGTACCACCTAATTAACTCAATGTAACCTACTTCACCCCTAAATGTCAACCCATGTCTACGATTTTTAACAATGCTGTTTGTTGACCAAATTGTATTTTTGCTTTTTTTCTGCCATGTTCCCCCCCCCACCCCCCCCTTTTTTTCATTTTTACCTGATTTTTTCACAACACAATTTATACTTTAATCTAAGTTAGTTTAAGTTTTAGTCTTAGTTTTTTCCTGCCCGAAACTCTTTGCGTAATAGTGGCTTTAGGCATTGTATGTACTAGCTCTATCTATGAATCCATCAACTTTTGTATTTCACCTTGTATGTATGTACTTTACCTGAATAAATATTTGTATTTGTATTTGTATTTTTTACTGCTCGGCTTAGACTCGGTTACAAGTATCTCTGGGAATTCTCATTATCTGCCGATGTAGACCTGACCAAATGTAAACTGTGTCAATAAAATTATTCGCACACCCTCCGTCACTATGTGATGGAGTGCGAAAAGATACGTGAATTTAGAGACAATTCTATAACCAATGTTCCAGCGATATGTAAATATTTCATTCAAAATGATCTGCTACCAGAAATTTTAGCCAAATATCCCCAGTTTGCTAACTAACTGTAGGTAGTAACTGAGTGATTGTAACCTATCCACCGCTGCCCGCTGGATGGGGGGCGGTGTGCAGGACAACATATAAATTTTGACACTAGCTCTTCACATGTCAATTGCTTAATTTAGAACCTGTACCTGAGGTCGATCTCGAACCCATTGTTGATGTGACGACTTATATTGAATTTTGTAACTAGCTCATCAAGATTGTAATCTTGCTTAGCTAAATGAATTGTGGGGTTCAGTCCCTGAGCCCATTATGTGCCTCTGTAACCCTTAATTTCCACTACCGCCCACAAGATAGGTATGGGGTGCGTAATAAATGAACTAAACTAACTGACTTGACTCCATTTATACTAACTCTCTACTTCCTTTTGGTATAGCCATGCCCTAATCCAACTTAATATAGCACCCTCAATACCATGAGCCTCAATCTTTTAAATCAGTTTATTTCTGAGGTTGGAAGAAAACGCGCTCAGATTGGGGACTTGTTTATTTCATAATGGTAAATAATAAATTAATAATAAATAATAAATTAGTAATAAATTATTAATAAATAATAAATTAATAAATAATATATTAATAATACATAATTATTATTATATAATAAGTAATAATAATAATAACAAATAGTATAATGATAAGCCATTATTTTTAATGAATCAAATAGCTAATTAGGGTGAATGATAAATAGTTAGTGACTAATGCATAACAATAAAGTATTAAAGAAAAATTATAATGAATAATCATTATAATGATAAAGTATTAAATCAATTACAATAAGAGTTACCATCTAGTAGTTAGTAATTGAAAGTTGCATTATTGAATTTACACTAATTACAATTCATGGTAATATTTTCTAGTTATCTGCAGGCTTATCACTTTGGGGGTTCCGGCAGAGCACCCCCAAAGACACCACAAATGCTTAGCAAGCTAGAACAAGTGCCCCCTGAGACTGTCTGTGCATCGTCCCTTTGAAAAGAAACAGAGGATGCAGAGGATCCCGGGAGGAGGGTGGCCGTTTTGTAAGTGAGCAGCTGCTTGCTTGTCGGAAGAGGGGGCCACCCCAGTCTGAGGGCAGAGCTTATATAACCTCGGCTCGTTGCGCGCGCAGCTTGGGCGGTTAAACTCAGCTTCCAGACATACGTTTTTCTCTTCCTCGAAAACCCACTGTTTTTGGGAAAAACAGGTTCTTTTTCGAGGTTGGAAGAAATGCGCTCAGATTGGGGACTGTTTATTTTTATAATGGTAAATAATAAATTAATAATAAATAATAAATTATTAAATAAATAATTAATTAAATATAAATTAATAATAAATAATAATTATTATTATATAATAAATAATAATAATAACAAATAGTATAATGATAAGCAATTATTTTTAATGAATCAAATAGCTAATTAGGGTGAATGATAAATAATTAGTGACTAATGCATAACAATAAAGTATTAAAGAATAATATAATAATAATCATTATAATGATAAAGTATTAAATCAATTACAATTAATAGTTACATCTATAGTTAGTAATTGAAAGTGCATTACTTGAATTACACTAATTACAATCATATGGAGTCCACCCTGAGCAGCCGTGGAGTGAGGACGGTGACTGCTGGGGTTGTTTGCCCATTTGGTCGCCAGGTGGTGGGCGTCTCTGCCCTCCCAGTGTTGTTGCCTGCCTGGCTGCGAGCTGACGTGGCTGTTCTGCCGTGGGGGCCTTCAATTCCTCCTGTTCTGCGTCAGAATTCCGTGGGACTGGAGTTCTCTTGTAAGGCTAGGTATCCAGCCATTGAGCTAGTGATGTGTGACATGCTTCGTGTCCCAGTGGAGGCCGTTTACGGAGTTGAACTTGTTACGGCTCACCGGGAGATTGTCAAGTTCGTGAGGGAGGAGGAGTATCGGGACTTCCTCCGTCGGTACGAAGGGCGTTCGTTGCCGTTGCCGGATGGCGCCGGCTCTGTTGCAGTCTCGGACCGCAGTGGTGCCCTGACTTATGTCAGTGTGCACGGTGCGCCCCTGGAGTTCCCTGAAGACCTTCTCCGGCGCTTCTTCGGGAGGTATGGTGCTGTCATCAGTGTGCAAATGAACACGCTTTCCTTGGGAAGTATGCTGGGAAGCAGACGAACATCCGTACCTTAGGTATGCGCCTGCGGTCGGATATCCCATCTTCTGTCCGGCTGCTGGGTTACTACTTTCGGGTGTATTATGCCCGGCAGCCCCATACCTGTTTCCGATGTGGCCAGTTAGGGCATCAGGCTGCCGGGTGCTCTGAGGCCCCTGCTGCACCTGTCAACTTGTTCCGGGAAGAGGATTTCCCGCCGCTCCCTCAGGGCGTGGATTCCGGAGATGAGGAGGGGCAGGTCCCATTCGCTGCTGACGCGGCCCCCCTGTGTCACCCGACATGCCCCCGGTGGTTGCTGTCCTTCCTCCGGGTGTTGCAGTGGCTCCTGTCGCTGGTCAATTCGCTGTGCCAGTTGTTCCCGAGGGTCTTCCGGATGGTCTCTGCGAGTCGTCTTCATCTGCCTCGTCTCCTGCTGATGCGTCGGGGCCTGCGCCCTCGCCTGGTGTTACAGTTGTGCTGAGTGCTGGGCTGGCTGCGGAGCATCCTGTTGTGTGCGGCCTGGTTCCCCCTGTGGTTGAAGCTGCTGCCATACTGCGACGGGCGTCGGTTCGCACGGCTTGTGAAGCCCGTGGTTCTGGGTCAGCCTCCGGCTGTGAGGATGTGAGGCCGGTGCCCAAGCGTTCAAGGCGTTCTTCTACTGCTTGGGCTGATGTGGAGGACTTCGACGCCGGTGGAGCTTCAGGCGGTGATGTGGCGGTTCCGGGTGCTTCGTGCTCTACGTTGCTGGTGGTTGCTGACGTCCATGTGCCTGCTGTTGACCATGGTTGTGCATATGATTTACCTCCTGTTCTTTCTCCTGCAGAAGGTTCTCCGCAGTGGGGGTGCTCGCTCCTACGGACGTGGATGGTGAGGGTTCTGATGCGAGCCGAGGCCTCAAGCTGGTGCTGAAGAAGGATGCCAAGCGTGGGGGGTCCCTGCAGGTGCAACGTCCGGCGGTTGACGCGGGGCCCTGTGAGGCTGCCGTGGAGGCTCCCAGTGCGCTGCCCATTGCCCGGCCCCATGGGAAGGAGCCCCTCCCTATCATCTTGGCCTCCGGCGTGGCGTATGATGATCAGAATCCTTTGCGGTTTGACATTGTTGACCGCGTGCATCCTGTTCCGTGGTGCCCTTCTTCCATCTGGGTTCAGCGGGCTCGGGTTTTGTTGTGGGTGTGCCAGAGTCGATGCCTGATCCCCATACGGTTAATGTTCACCCTGTTCCGGCTAATATCATGTTACTCTGGGAGGCGTATTATGTTCGCTTCCCGGCGGCGGAGTGGCCGGATAAGTATGAGCATTTTGTGTAGTCTGTGTGCGTGCTGTGTGTTTGGTGTGTGATTGGACCTATGGGTTGTTTTGCAATGTGTTGTACCTATTGTGCGCCCTTCAGGCCGGTGTTGTGTTTGTTCTCATGACCGATGTTTTGTATTTCTTGTATTCCGTTACCCACCTGTCCGGTATTATTGTTTCTTTTTCCTGTGTTCCGTTGTGTTTATGTTCATTGTTGTGTTTTTGTTGTCAGCCCTTCAGGCCGGTATTTGGTGATTTGGTGTATTTAGTGTATTTGTATTTCATGTTTGTGATTTTGTATTTTTTTGTTATGTTCTGATTGTTTGTTCTTGGTTTATTATTTTATTGTATTTATTTTATTGTATTTATTCGCATGTTCACATGTAAAATTAAAAAAAAAAAAATTACAATTCATGGTAATATTTCTTAGCTATCTGAAGGCTTATCACTTTGGGGGTTCCGGCGGAGCAATCCCTATCCCGGGAGGGCCAGTGGCACGGAACCCCCAACCCCGAAGGGCGAGCGGCGGCTGGCCACTGTAACTAGGAATGTGACTACTCGCGCTGTGGCTGTAACCGTGCCTGTGACAGGTTTCCCTGACTGAAAAAGTTACCAACCGGGTCTACTAGACAGATACTACAAGTGAAACAGCTTCCTTGTCGAGACCAACGGAGCGCCATCGCGACGTGCCATATGAGCATAGAGATGCAAGAGCCCACCAACTAGACCTTGCGAGGCGAGTGTGCCTCGCCAACCTTTAACTAGGAATATGGCCACTCGTTCCTGTGACAGCAACCGTGCCCGCATCCCAGGAGAGGGCATGAAAAACAGCCAGGTTCCTCCTGACTGAAAAGGTACCAAACCCGATCTACTAGGCAGTTAAACAGTTAAACTGTTTACAGTTAAAATTAAACTAACCGTTCTACTAGGCAGTTAACATGCTGCAAGTTAAACAGCGTCCTTGGTGAGGCCAACAGGGCATCATCGCGACGATCCAGAGCGTAGAGGGCAAGGTGTACCCCCCCATGCAATGTCCTTGTGAGGTGATCGTACAGCAGGGATTGTACACCCAAGTAGGGGGCGCTGTGCACGATGTCGTAAGACTGGTCTTCGCTGAAGCCCATCCTCACAGGGACCAATCCTGTAAGGCCGGCCCCAGGGCGGGTGTGGGAAGTGGGAAGCCGACTCCCCAGGGTTGACCCTGTGTCCGTCGTTGTCGCTGGGGCCCGTCCCACGGCGGTGAAGGTAGTATCGACTTCATGGGTGCAGTAGTCTGCCCTCGGGGTCCATCCCTTTTCCTCGTTCGTCAATGGTGTACCTCGTGCACCTTCCGTAGTCGGTTCTGGAAGTATTAAGGCAGTAAGGGTGGGCAGAAGCGGGCATGCAGTATAAACGTGACGGGCAAGGAACCTACCCCTTAAGGGTACGTACTGCTGGAAATAGTTTGTAAGAGAAGGGGGGGGGGACATTTTCCGGAAGCAAACTGGGCAACTGTCAATAAATGATAAAGCCAGGAAGATACCCCGAGGAAAACTCTGAAAAGGAACACTGGCACCGAGGCTAGGAGTGTCTAGAGCAAACTAAGGGGAAGGGCAAATTTTATACATGAGAGAATAAGACCTTCCAGGAAACTAGACTGTAGCGAAGTAAGGTAATTATCAAACCGAGCAGAACTTTAGCGGGAAAAACCCGGACATGTGAAAAAGGGGGGGGGGGCGGGTAACCAGTTATACCGTATCTGGGCAAAGGCAGAAGTTAATCCAGGGGGGGTTGGATCTAGCCAGTAATAACCTATTTCAATTATAATCCAATATAATAATATAAAACAGCCCAACATAATCAATATTTATATGACCAATCTATATATAATATCGAATCCATATATAAATAAACAATAAATCAAGTATAAGAAACAGTTCTTTAAGGCGTAACTGCAACATGCTTGTGTCCAGAGCGACACGAACATCAAATTATAAGGATGGTAACCGAGACCATTACAGTGATCTCCATCGTATGTTGGCCTCCGCATGCATGCTAGAGCTGAATAGATAGCCTAAGAAAACTGCCTTAAGAGGCACCAATGAGTTCAGTCTTGGAGTGTCAATGAGTATTCTGCAAGCAGCAGTACCCCAAGAACTTCAACAAGATCTGGTGATCTGAGGCAAAGTGAAATGGACACCAGTAAGGCTAGGGATCCGTAAATGTAAAATAATAATGTAATTAATATAATAATATAGTAAAATAACAGAGAATGTCGAAAGTGCCAGTACATAGAAGTGATCGAAAATAGTAAATTAACTCCCAGACCCATAATAAATTAATACTGAACGAGAAGGGAATAATAAAATGAATAGCAATACTATAAATTAGTATAGCAAATAATGAAGTAATATAGCACAAATAACTTGGGCCCCGAGCTGCTGCATCCAGGCGCGGCTGTGTTGTTGACCCGTGACGCCGCCGCCAGAGTCCTCAGTCTTCCTTGATACTCCCCCCCCCCCCCCCCCGACGTCCATGGCAAACGATTTTAGAATACATTAAGAGAAAACGTAACAAAGATAACGACAATGGGCCACAGATTAGGATTTTAAATTAGACCAATTTAATACATGAAATACACAATAATCCAGTACTATGAACTCGCAATGTTATTACCTAATAATGCAAAATTTTGGAGCTGGGAAGCCAACGCCGTATAATAGTTCAACTCAATATAGAAGAAATAAAAATACTGGACTGTAACCGTGATATAAATTTACAAAAATTTAGCACATAATAACGACAAAAGCCACAGGGAAAAGTGCAGATACTAAATAGAAAGACGAACTGAAACAGTCTAAGCGCAAGGATAGGACTAGATAATAACTGGAGAGCAGGATTACTATTATAAACAATAAATAGTACATTACAAATATAACGTGAAGGTTCTACTAAGAAGAGTGTAAAAGAGAGACATAAGCACTAGAAGGATAAGCGCAAATACTCCTTCCAAAGTACTAGGTCGCAGGACCGTACGTTAGCCCGGCTAAGGGCTCCACAGAGGTCCCGGCTAAGGGCGTAACGGACTGGCCCAGCTAAGGGGTCTAGGAGAGGGCCGTCCGAGGGCATGACTGACGTGCCCAGCTAAGGGCCGGGACTACAGATGCCTTGACTAAGGAAAAGGCAGGACTGCAAAAAGTGCCCCACAAAGGGGGGGGGCAGCAAAGAAAGTGAAGGAATAATATAGTATGAGAAGATAACGCTGCCAGCATTGCGCTCATTACCCTAAAGGCCAAAGACCATTATGGTAAATAAGCATAAACAATAACAGAGCCGTAAGCCAGAGAAAACGATAACAACAAGTAAAGCAGAGGGAGGGTAGAAGCAAGGCAACTAAAACCCGGACCGAATAATAAAGAACTTAAATTAGTAATAGTATGATACAATAGGAACAACACTCATGGCGTTGGGCGAGGCCAGAAGCCAAAATGGGATTTGACATGAGAACATTAACACGAAAAATGACTATAACATCAATAGCAAATAGTAACAAGTGGAGAATAACCCAGCCAACTCCACCAATGAAACCGAAGACCATAAGCAAAGTAGGCTTAAAACAATAATATAGTAGCAGTAAAAACCAGAATAAACTCAAATTACAAATAATAGGAGGGGGGGGGGGAATGAGGCAACCATAAACCTGAACTGAATAGAACAGTACTTAAATAAATATATATAATGTAATAAATAAATATTGCCACCAGTCAACATGAGAAGCAGCTAGGAGTCGTCTGGGATTCGTCCTGAAGTCGTCCTGACGGCAACTGGAGATCATCTTGTAATCATCTTTGTGGGAGAAAGGAATTGGCAAAATGATCAGGGAAAAAGAAGGGCCTCAAAATACAATTCACTTAGGGTATATTACACTAACAGTAGAAGTCTAAGAATAAAATTAACGAATTAAGGCCTGCGGAGTGGGGGTGCTGCGCCGGATCCCCAAGTCTAGGGCTGCCCGCAGCTACTTACCATATGTCAAGTGCTCACTTGTAGTGCAAGTTGGGGTTGCAGACTTTACATGTACTGGGCACTAGCATATCATTACCCTGGGAATTATTAACTATTCTATGCCCTCTGTGTATACAGAATATATTTCTACATACTGTACTGGCTGTGCCACTCAATATCTCTGGCATTGTTTTTAATTATAGCATTAAGCTGATTGCGAGTACTGCAACATTGCTTCGGCTAGCTGCCACTAGGCACGGTTAATGTTCTATGACTTATTCCCTTAGTTGCATCTTTGCAGTACTGGCATTCTACTCAGCCATGTTACATGCCTTCTCTTATATGTGGTACAGCAGTTGCGCTACTTACCATATGTCAAGTGCTCACTGTGTGCAAGTTTGGGGTTGCAGACTTTACATGTACTAGGCACTAGCATATCGTTACCTCTGGAAACTAGCAACTATTCTATGCCCTCTGTGTATACAGAATATATTTTATACATACTGTACTGGCTGTGCCACTCAATTATCTCTGGCATTGTTTTAATTATAGCTTTAAGCTGATTGCGAGTACTGCAACATTGCTTCGGCTAGCTGGCACTAGACACGGTTAATGTCCTATGACTTATTTCCCTTAGTTGCATCTTTGCAGTACTGGCATGCTACTCAGCCATGTTACACGCCTACTTGGATATTGTGGTTACAGCAGTTGCTCTGTAAAACATTAGTTAATAAATTAAGGTCCCCCACTCCTGGTTGTGTTTCTCCCCGATCAGAAATAAAATTAACGAATTAAATGCTCTTGTCTGCACAGAAAAAATCGATATTATTGCACTTACGGAAACGTGGATGAATGTAGAAAATAGAGAACTATTAGCTGAATATCAAATAAATGGATTTAAACTATTTCACACAGATCGATATATTAGACGAGGAGGGGAGTAGCCATATATGTTAGGGACAATTTGAAATGTAGTCTCAAAGAGGGAATCAAAACTGAGCCACACACAGAAACTATTTGGATAGAATTAAACGAAAAAGCAAATAATATTATAATAGGAGTTATATATAGGCCACCAAATTTAGACAGAATGGAAGCAAAGCATCTATGGGATGAAATATCTAGAGCATCTAGATCTAACAGTATTTATGTCATGGGTGACTTTAATTTAGTGGAATAAACTGGTTGAACAAAACAGGGAATAGTGAAGCAGAAGATTTTCTAGAATTAATTGACGATTGCTTTCTTACGCAACACATTAAGGAACCAACGCGGGAAATAATATTTTAGATTTAGTGTTAACTAACAGGGAAACACAAATTAAGGACATGGAAATAGGGAGTGAGCTAGGGAACAGTGATCACAAAGAAATCAGATTTAGCATAGAATGGAATAGACCTGTAGGAGAAAATTCTGTTAAAGTGCCAGATTTTCGAAAAGCTGATTTTAACAGCCTAAGAAATTTTCTGGGTCAAATAGATTGGAAAGTCTTGGGTATAGGGTGTGGGCCGGTCTTGGAGCGGGACATGAACCCAGCGATAGGTGACGTAAAAGGGGATTTCGATGTGGATTCAATATATAACTTATTTAAGAATATTCTAAACAAAGCACAGGAACGTAGTATACCATACAAATTGAACAGATCGAATACTAATGACCCAAAGTGGATAACAAAGAATTTGAAGAACCTTATAGGTAAAAAGAGAGCCTGGTACAAAAGGATTAAAAATGGGGAGGTTACTTTAGAACAGGAATTCGTACAACTGGTTAGAAATGTTAAAAAAGAGATAAGGAAAGCAAAAAGAAACTATGAAGTTCGCATAGCAGGGCAAGCAAAGACAAATCCTAAAGGGTTTTTCAGTTATATCGAACTAAGACTAGGGAAAGGATAGGTCCATTAAAAACTGAGACAGGTCAAATAACGGATAATGACGAGATGAGTAGTATTTTTAACAAATATTTTATATCTGTATTTACTAAAGAAGAACTTAACAATATGCCTTCAGCCGAACAAGTCTATGTGGGTGGGGATGAGGACAGGTTGACTAGTTTAGCAGTTACCAGGGAGGATGTAATTAAACAATTAGTAAAACTAAAACCAAACAAATCCCCAGGGCCGGATGAAGTGTTTGCCAGGGTGCTTAAAGAATGCAAAGAGGAGCTTTCCGAGCCACTGTCAACCATATTTAATAAATCAATAGAGTTAGGCAGAGTGCCAGAGTCATGGAAGGTAGCTAATGTGGTACCAATTTTAAGAAAGGAGATAGATCACTTCCGTCAAACTATCGGCCAATTAGCCTAACGTCTATTGTGGGAAAGTTACTTGAATCGATAATTGCAAATGCAATTCGTCTTCATCTTGAAAAACATAAATTAATAAATGAGTCGCAACATGGTTTTACAAATGGCCGTTCATGTTTAACAAATTTGCTATCTTTTTATTCCAGCATAGTTGAGGCAGTTGATAGTGGTAAGGATTGTGATGTTGTGTACCTTGACTTTAGCAAAGCTTTTGATACAGTGCCACATGAAAGACTAATTAAAAAAATAGAGGCTCATGGTATTGGGGGTGCTATATTAAGTTGGATTAGGGCATGGCTATTCCAAAGGAAACAGAGAGTTAGTATAAATGGGGTTAAGTCAGAGTGGGATAATGTTGTTAGTGGAGTGCCTCAAGGCTCTGTCCTGGGACCTCTGTTGTTTATAATATATATAAATGATTTAGATTCAGGTTTGAGTAGCAACATTTGCAAATTTGCAGATGATACAAAAATCGGTAGGGAAATTAACACGAAAGAAGACTCGGTATCACTTCAAGTTGATCTAAATAGGGTTTTAAAATGGTCAAAAGACTGGCAGATGCAGTTTAATGCTAATAAATGTAAAGTTTTGAGGCTAGGTAATGATGATAGAGTTACAAGATACGAGCTAGATGGTGTTGAGATTGCGAAGTCGGATTGCGAAAGGGATCTAGGAGTTATGATTAGTAAGAATTTAAAACAAAAGGATCAATGCATGAATGTTCGTAATAAGGCAAATAGGACACTGGGATTTATTAATCGAAGCGTTAGTAACAAGACACCTGGTGTGGTTCTTCAGCTATATCTTGCTCTGGTTAGGCCCCATTTAGATTATGCAGTTCAGTTTTGGTCGCCGTACTATAGAATGGATATAAATTCACTTGAACGTGTCCAGCGTAGGATGACAAAGTTAATTCCCCAAATTAGAAATCTTTCATATGAAGAAAGATTAATAAAGCTTAAATTGCATTCACTGGAAAGGCGAAGAGTTAGGGGTGACATGATAGAAGTTTACAAGTGGATGAATGGACATAACAAAGGGGATATTAATAGGGTATTAAAAGTATCAACACAAGACAGAACACGAAACAATGGGTATAAATTGGATAAGTTTAGATTTAGGAAAGACTTGGGTAAATACTGGTTCGGTAACAGGGTTGTTGATTTGTGGAACCAATTACCGCGTAACGTGGTGGAGGTGGGATCCCTCGATTGTTTCAAGCGGGGTTGGACACGTATATGAGTGGGATTGGGTGGTTATAAATAGGAGCTGCCTCGTATGGGCCAATAGGCCTTCTGCAGTTACCTTTGTTCTTATGTTCTTATGTTAGTGGGGACGAGGACAGGTTGACAAGTTTAGCAGTTACCAGGGAGGATGTAATTAAACAAATAGTTAAACTCAAACCAAACAAATCTCCAGGGCCGGATGAAGTGTTTTCCAGGGTGCTTAAAGAATGCAAAGAGGAGCTTTCCGAGCCACTGTCTACCATTTTTAATAAATCAATAGATTTAGGCAGAGTGCCAGAGTTATGGAAAGATGTTAATGTGATACCGATTTTTAAGAAAGGAGATAGATCAATTGCGTCAAACTATCGACCAATTAGCCTAACGTCTATTGTGGGAAAGTTACTTGAATATATAATAGCAAATATAATTCGTCTTCATCTTGAAAAACACAAAATAATAAATGAGTCGCAACATGGTTTTACAAATGGCCGTTCATGTTTAACAAATTTGCTATCTTTTTATTCCAGCATAGTTGAGGCAGTTGATAGTGGTAAGGATTGTGATGTAGTGTACCTTGACTTTAGCAAAGCTTTTGATACGGTGCCACATGAAAGACTGATTAAAAAAATAGAGGCTCATGGTATTGGAGATGCTATATTAAGTTGGATTAGGGCATGGCTATTCCAAAGGAAACAGAGAGTTAGTACAAATGGGGTTAAGTCAGAGTGGGATAATGTTGTTAGTGGAGTACCTCAGAACTCTGTCCTGGGACATCTGTTGTTTATAATTAATTCAGGTTTGTTTGCATATATATATATAATATATATATATATATATATATATATATATATATATTATATATATATATATATATATATACAAACAAGCCTGAATGGTCCCCAGGACTAGATACAACTGAAACTCACACCCCAGAAGTGACTCGAACCCATACTCCCAGGAGCAACGCAACTGGTATGTACAGGGATGCCTTAAACCACTTGACCATCACGACCGGACATAAGGAAGTGATAGCCGAGGCTATATGAACCACTTCCCCGCCGGCACCTGGATGGTTATCTTGGGCATAGCATTTTATCAAATCACCTCATTTTTTGGGGCAACACGTGAGGAACACAAATGCAAACAAGCCTGAATGGTCCCCAGGACTAGATACAACTGAAAACTCACACCCCAGAAGTGACTCGAACCCATACTCCCAGGAGCAACGCAACTGGTATGTACAGGGATGCCTTAAACCACTTGACCATCACGACCGGACATAAGGAAGTGATAGCCGAGGCTATATGAACCACTTCCCCGCCGGCACCTGGATGGTTATCTTGGGCATAGCATTTATCAAATCACCTCATTTTGTTAGTATGGGTTCGAGTCACTTCTGGGGTGTGAGTTTTCAGTTGTATCTAGTCCTGGGGACCATTCAGGCTTGTTTACATTTGTGTTCCTCACGTGTTGCCCCAAAAAATGAGGTGATTTGATAAAATGCTATCCCCAAGATAACCATCCAGGTGCCGGCGGGGAAGTGGTT
>WNGS01033470.1:15244932-15256565 GCA_020271785.1 Procambarus virginalis | reverse complement strand
TTCAAAGGCTTTTTCGAGGTCCGGAATATCAGCATTCCTGGTCTGTCATTCAAGTGGGCTAACAGAGTTGTAATACATTCCACTGTGCCAACCCCTTTTCTATAGGCATACATATCATGGTGCAGTCTAGGCATTTTCCACTCCAGTCTGTTGAGTGCCATTCTGTCAGCCGTCTTGGCTGCACAGCTTTGGAGAGAAATGGGCCTGGGATTATCTGGATCTTTAGGTTTTGGGATCGGTACTATGTCTGCTCTATTCCAAGCTGAAGGTCTAGTTTGAGAAGTCCAGGCTAAATTTATTAACCTTAGGTATGCAGCGTCTCCCTCTGGGCCGAGGTTTCTAATCATTTTGTAGGTTATTTTGTCAGCTCCAGGGGATGTATCCTTGGAGTTTTTCTTAGCCCGATTGAGCTCATCCAGTGTGAAGGGGCATTAGTGTCAGAGACTTCTTCACATGCTGTAAGGATTCTGTGCCACCTTTCTTCCTCTAGTCCTGTCTGTACTGCTAATACATCTGGTGGAAGTTGATTGCTGGCTGCTCTCTCTGCAAACCTGGTTGCCAGTACTTCGGCTTCCTGTAGAGATCCTTGGGTGTGGGGCTTTAGGTGTTTTATTCCCTTTGGCCCGGTGGATTTGCTGCCACATCTCTCCAAGAGAGGTGTGTTCATTCAGGTGTGAACACCATTCCAGCCACTTTTGTTCTTTATTAGTCTGGTCTCTCGATGTACATGTTCCTTGACCTCACAAAGTAAGGACCTGTTGCGGTCACTCGGATGCTTTTGTATAGCTTTCTTGTTCTGTTGAGTCTATGGTTGAGTTCTTTGACACGTTCGCAATAGTACCAATGATCTTTATGGTGTCCGGTGGACTGTTTTTTCAGTGGGATTGAGTGGTTGGCTGCACTTTGAATCGCTTTGACAAATTCTTGTTCTGCCTGATTAATGTCTCCGGGAAGATCATAGTTTCTATGCCACTCTGAAATGAGGTTTTGAAATCGGTCCCAGTTTGCTAAAGCAAAGTTCCAGGCTTCAGATGGAGGCGGAGGTGGAGTGGGTAGGTCTAACGTAAGATCAATTTGGACCCCATAGTGGTCGCTTGTGAGTGTGGGCTCAACTGACCATGTCGCTACATCTCTTAGGGAGGCTGAAACGAAGGTTAGGTCTAATCTGCCTCCTTGGATGTGGGTAGGTTCATTCTTGTTTAGGATTTGTATTTCTGGAAGCTGGTCTAATAGGTGTGCAATGTGAATGCCGGCTTCGTTTGTTGTGTTCGAGCCCAGTACCAATCGATGATGGGCATTAAAATCTCCACAAATGATTGTGTTTGTTGTTGTCCCGTTTCCAAATAACACAGAGAGATCCATTTCGGCATGTGGAGACCTGTACACATTAAACACCTCAAGTGTGTCGTGTCTTAGCTCAATGGTTACTCCCATTACCTCTGTCCCTGCTCCACAATCAGGTGGGCTGGTTATGGACTTGGAGATCAGGTCACATTTTACATAGATTGCACATCCCCTGGATTGCCCATTGATCCATGGAAGGAAGAAGCCTCGATAGCCTGAGATTTTAGGTTCTAATCCGGCTCGAAGCAAGCTCTCCTGTAGTATCAGGATGTCTATGCCCTTGGTTACTGCTATGCATTGCAAGTGTTGCAATTTAGTGCGCAGTCCTTGCGCATTCCATTGCAGGATCTTTAGACCTCTATGTTCTTGGAATTTGCTGATAATTCCGTGGTATCCATGGAGTCTGATGAACACGCCATGGAAGTTGCAATTGGTGTATAGGTTCTTAGTGGACCTGAAATTGACTCATCAATGTCGCTTTCCGACGATCTAGACGCTATCTGTTTTTTAGAGGGGTGTCTCCTGCCCTGCTGTCTTGAAGGTGAAGATATTACATTTTCGAATCTCTTGAGTTTGTGCTCAATTGTCTTCCGAGTCTCTGTGGTTTGCTTGATTCCATGTGATGACAGCAGACTTTCGATCAACTCGGTGACCAGAGTTTTGAGCATTGGCCAGAGAGCGTCTATTTCTGTGGGAGCACTATTTAAAGCTGTGCAGGTTTGGGGCCTAGTAGCTTTTAGACCCTGCTCAGTGGTAACTTTGACACTAGGATTGTTTTTCCTAATGGCCCCAGTGTGCTTACTGGATGAAATGGGAGGGCGACTGCTTTGAACATGATTCTTGTGTCCTCCAGCTTTCTTTTTTTCCTGTACGGGGGTCTTCACACCCTTCACCATGGCGGATGGTGAAGGGCCGTGTGCCCCCTCTTTCTGAATGGGTAGACCCCACGCGGTTTTAGTGGGCAGGGGAGCTGGTATTAGTTTTGGTGGGGGCTTCGGCTCTGCTGTAGGCGTGGTGGGTTTGTATGAAGCCTTTTGAGCCTTTCAGGGCATTTCAAGTTCCAGGCGTGATGTTCCTTGGAGCAATTTGGGCACTTTGCCTGAACAGGGTGGTTTGCCTTGTGTCTATCAATGCATATTTTTGTGTCATGGGGCTGGCTGCAGACTCCGCACCTCACTGGGCGTTGGCAGCCATCTTTGTGATGTCCAAATCTCTGACATCTGAAGCATCTTAGGGGCTCTGGGGTGTAAGGCCTGTGTTGGAATACGCCCCAGATTCCAAGGTCAAGTTTCTCCGGTATCCGTCCTCTAACTGTGAGAAGAACTTGTCGGGTTTCCTGTTTGTGGTTCTTACCTGGCATCTCTCTGCTGACACCACATAGTTCAGCTTTTCGAGATGGTCAAGGGCCATATGCAAGGGATAGTGGAGGACAATGATTTTACGTATTTTATCCTCAGGTTTCAGTTCCTCACATTTTGTGTAATTTTTCAGAATCGTAGCGGCCGACTCGTCTTTAGGTCTTAGAATGTATTCACCTCTGAGATTAGGTTTTGCTCTGATCTGGAGCTGGGGGTACTCTTTTTCGAGGTCTACTACAGTGGCATAGGAAGACTTACCTTCGGTGTGCTGCACTTTGAAGATTGGCAGTGGAGATTTAGTCTGAGCTGCTGGAAGAGCTGGAGAAGCTGGAGTGATTATAGGGCGATGGGTCGTCATGGAGTGGCTAGTCCTGTTAGCCTTATTCACGTGATGCCACTCGCCGTCACTTACAGAACTTGTATCCAGAGGAGCTGGAAGAGCTGGGACTGGAGTGTTTATAGGGCGATGGGTCGTCATGATGAGTCCTGTCCTGTTAGCCTTACTCACGTGATGCCACTCGCCGTCACTTTCAGAGCTTGTATCCAGTATAGATGGTCGTTTTCTGCACTGAGCAGCATTGCTGGATCGATTATAACTCAATTGGAATTCCATAATGAAATTCAAATGATCACTTGTGGAGTGGTCTGGTGAGTGAAGGTGATGCTCTGTGCTACTGGAGACAAAGTCAGCGTGGAGTTGCTCACTGGGTGAACTAGAACTGTACGAATGATATCTTGAGTACTGTAAGACTCTTATTGTTATGCTGCACCTGTCATTTCTGTTTTTTGTAAGGTAGGATGGGCAAGTTGGAGAAGGTACAAAATGAAGCCATGAGAATTATCTTAGGATGCCCAAGAAATGCTATGATTGAGATAATGAGGATGGAGCTTAATCTGCAGAGTATTGGGGATAGATTTCAGAGATAAATGTAGCCTCTGCCATTAGATTAATGAGAGGTGGGGGAGCTAATGAATTAATCCTCTCGTACAAAAGGTGGGAAGTAGTGAACATGTATGATGAAGAAGAGAGTATATATGAATAACTTATGTTCTAATGTTATAAAGTATGATGTTATTACAGAGTGTATTGCTGTGCCCAAGAGAAAATTCACACCACCATGGGAGGATTGTAATGTAGATGTAGTAATTACTCCCTTGCAAAAGAAAAAGAGTATGTATGAAATAGGAGAGCTGAGGGCGACATATGATTGTATAATTAGAAAACTGCCCACAGAAAACACTCTACATGTATATTGTGATGGGTCAGTAGCTAGGGATGGGAAGGCAGGATGTGGAGTCTTGATCAGGGAGTACACTGACATCGGCACTGTAGATACTGTTATTGGACGCCGCTTAACTGACAATGTCTCTTCAACGCAGGCTGAACTCCAAGGAGTTTTAGCAGGATTACAGGAAGTAGTCAAATGTGGTAAAATGCGTGCTTCTTTATTGACAGCAGAGGAGCGTTAGAGTCTTTAAATAGCAGACGCCCAGTATATCAGAATATTGTGATAGAGTGTAGAGAGAATGTTAAGAAATTAGAAAAAACTGGGTATAAAGTAAGATTCATGTGGATCCCTTCACATGTGGGAATCCTGTTGAATGAGGTAGTTGATGACATAGCGAAAAGACCACTGAAAAACCTCTTGTTGATGTTATATGTCAGTTAACCTTGAAACAAATAAAAACAAGATCAAGATGATCCAAGAGGTGAAGAAATGATAAGAGAATGGCAATGGTGGACAGTAGTAACATACTTAAGCATTATTCAATATAATACAATTCGTCTTCACCTATGGTAAAGGAAAGTCTACTTGGAAGGATTCAATTTACATGAGATTAAGATTAGGATACAAATATCTGGCAATACGGTGTTGATGTCAGTGAAGAAGATAAGAGTGTAAATTATGTGGTATGCCGCACGCCACACACTTAGAACATTATGTATTAGAGTGCACTTATTGTTAACTATAGCAATAAGGAATTAAATAGTGTACCACATCAAATTGTTTGGATGTGTATAATGGTATGATAGACAGTATACTTAGAGCTACAAGAAGTTTGCCCCAGAGTGTGACGATTATATCCTGTACTTACTATTTAACCTGCAATGTTAAATGGGATTCTTGTAATATTCTGTACTTACTATATTAACTGCAATGTTAATGGGATTCTTGTAATGTTATTTGTGTATTTGACTCACTAAATTTGTGCGCCCTTGAGGGACTTGAAGTAGAGGGGGTAGAAATAGCCTAAGCTACTCTATCCTTTGAGATGTATTTCTTGCTTATCCAATAACACACTTGAACTTGAAAGCCTAAGCAGGGAGATCAAAGAAATAGAACAAACGTTGAAGCGATCTATGAGTCTGAGGAAATGGAATTGGAACAGAAAGCTATATAAAAGATAAAGAAAAATCCTAAATATTTTTTCGCATACGCAAAATCAAAATAAAACCTCGACCAGTATTGGACCGTTACTACAAATGAAGGTACGTACACAGAGGACAACAAAGAGATTAGTGAAATTCTAGAAGCCAGTAGAGGCTATGTTTAGCACACCAATAAACAACATGAAAGTTGATGACCCAGACAGCTTCTTATGAATGACATTCAAGTTGCGATATATTACGGATATTACCACAAATCGGAAGACTTTGAAAGAGAAATTGACAATATGCCTATGCACTCAGCTCCGGGGCCTGATTCATGGAATTCAATGTTCATAAAGAAATGTAAAGTACCAGTAGTGAGAGCACTCAGCGTAATATGGAGAAAGAGCCTGGATACAGGGGAGATACCAGAAGCACTTAAATCTGCAGATATAGCTCCGTTGCACAAGGGGGGGAAGTAAAGCCTTGGCAAAAAATTATAGGCCAGTT
This sequence comes from Procambarus virginalis, assembly GCA_020271785.1. NCBI lineage: Eukaryota > Metazoa > Arthropoda > Malacostraca > Decapoda > Cambaridae > Procambarus > Procambarus virginalis. The sequence goes on along the minus strand of WNGS01033470.1, from coordinate 15,250,982 downwards.
GCACTAACATCACACATAATAAAAAGTGTTTGAAAGAGTGATTAGGAATCAAATTTTTAGTTTTATGGAAAACAATGAGTTGCACAACCCAGGACAACATGAATTTAGAGCGGGAAGATCCTATCTGTCACAGTTACTCAACCACTATGACAAAATCACAGAAAGCTCTAGAAGAAAAGCAAAATGCAGATGCTGTATACACAGACTTTGCAAAGGCGTTCGACAAATGTGACCATGGGGTGATAGCACACAAAATGAGGTCAATGGGAATAACTGGAAAAGTAGGACGCTGGATACTCAATTTCCTGTCGAACAGAACACAAAGAGTAACAGTCAATCAAATAAAATCGAGTCCAAGCGATGTTAAAAGCTCTGTACCTCAAGGTACAGTCCTTGCACCGCTACTGTTCCTTATTCTCATATCTGATATAGACAAAAATACACGTCACAGCTTCGTGTCATCCTTCGCAGATGACACAAAAATCAGCATGAAAATTACCTCTGCTGAAGACATTGAAAAATTACAAGCAGATGTCAACAAAGTTTTCGATTAGGCAGCAGAAGATAACATGATGTTTAACAGTGATAAATTTCAGGTACTCAGGTACGGCAAAAATGAGGATCTGAAACATAATACAGGGTACAAAACACAATCGAATCTTCCCATAGTAGAAAAACAGCATATCAAGGATTTGGGAATAATGATGTCCGACGATCTAACGTTTAGGGAGCATAACTAAGCAAATATTGCGTCAGCCAGAAAAATGGCTGGCTGACGGATGGATTGCGAGAACTTTCAAATCCAGGGATCCCATCAGGATGGTTGTACTCTTCAAGTCACTTGTGTTGTCCCGTCTCGAGTACTACTCAGTATTCACTTCCCCCTTCAGAGCAGGAGAGATTGCTGAAATAAAGGGAATTCAGAGAACATATACGGCACGCATAGACGAGATAAAATAGCTAAGCTATTGGGATCGTCTCAAAGCTCTCCATATATATTTTTTAAATATATAAAAGAATTGTTACATTCTTGTACAGCCACTAGTACACGTAGCGTTTCGGGCAGGTCCCTGGAATACGATCCCCGCCGCGAAGAATCGTTTTTACAACCAAGTACACATTTTACTGTTGAGTTAAACAGAGGCTACAGTTAAGGATTTGCGCCCAGTAAATCCTCCCCGGCCAGGATACGAACCCATGACAAAGCGCTCGCGGAACACCAGGCGAGTGTGTTACCACTACACCACGGAGACTAGTGAATGTACTCTCATTCTCATACTCTCAGAGTATAAAATGTACTCTCTAGAAAGGAGACGAGAGAGATACCAAATAATATACACATGGAAAATACAGGAGGGCCAGGTCCCAGATCTACACAGTAAAATAACAATGTACTGGAGTGAACGATATGGAAGAAAATGCAAGATTGACCAGTGAAGAGCAGAGGGGCCATAGGCACTATCAGAGAACACTGTATAAACATCAGAGGTCCGCCGTTGTTCAACGTCCTCCCAGCGACTATAAGAAATATTGCCGGAACAACCATGGACATCTTCAAGAGAAAACTGGACTGTTTTTCTAAGAGAAGTTCCGTATCAGCCGGGCTGTGGTGGGTATGTGGGCCTGAGGGCCGCTCCAAGCAACAGCCTGGTGGACCAAACGCTCACAAGTCGAGCCTGGCCTCGGGCCGGGCTTGGGGAGTTGAAGAACTCCCAGAACCCCATCAAGCAGGTATCAAGCAAGTGGGGTTAGAGTAGATGAGGGTAGTATCATCAGCATACAATATAGGTTTCAGAATATTAGAGACATTAGGCAGATCATTGATGTATATAAGAAATAGGAGAGGTCCGAAGACGCTGCCCTGTGGCACTCCAATTGTTATTAGAAGAGTGGGAGAGGTTATATCATTAATGGCTACATATTGATGTTTATCACTAAGATAGAATCGGATACAGTCCAGGGCAAGGCCTCGGATTCCATATTGATGGAGTTTAAGTAAGAGGTAGTTGTGATTAACAGTATCAAAGGCCTTTCTCAGGTCAATGAAGAGTCCAAACGGAAAATAATTTTTGTCAAGGGCTGTGTTATAAAATTATAAGGTCTGCTATGTGGGGTTTAGTATATGGAGAAGGGTCAGCAGTTAGAATCAAGATGTATCTCAAGTCATGGAGATCATAAAGGCCCGGCCCCCAATAAAAATAGAAAATGGTATGAACTATAGTGGCTTCCAAAAAGGTCAGCCTAGAGGTAGATCAGTGATCTCCTACACAGGAAGAATGGATACTCCTTTAACACTTACTTATTTATTAACCCCTTAACAACCCCCCATATACATTAAATAACAATAACAATAATTACTTTACCACACTATCTTACGTTAAAAGCCTTGGTCCACATAGGCAGGATACAAGGTTTTACAATAGCACAAATTAGGTTAAAGTCTACTAGTAAAGAACTTGAAGCTTGAGGCAGCTAGAGGTAGTGAGCCCACGTGGTACCCTAACACAACACAACACTTAGGGGTACCCAAAGCACTGGCAAATATTACCCACAGTCTACACAAATCTTACAATTCCAGAGTAGGCACGATTATACACGAATCACTTATCTTAGTAGTTATAGGAACTTAAGGTAAGGGAAAGAAGTAGGAGGAAGGGTAGAGGAGTGCAGAGTAACTCAGAAGAGATCTTGACACCACGAACGCCAGCCAGAGAAGAGCTCCAGCCTCGATGCTCAGCTTTCTCGAGCTCACTCGCAGCCGGCCGACTACTCAGCTAATCATACAGCAGCCATATCCAAGTTTACTCAGATCTACTTTACTAATACTTCCTAATCATTTGTAAACATAGCTGATGCCTATTTTATTAATTAATAATCAACCACAAGCTCAGTCTTTAAATGCTCTGTGAGAAACAAGAATTGTCTTACGTCTGGCAGGGAAGATACAAACAGACACACGTCGGCCAGCACATCAAATAATATAAAGTAGTTCATTTAGCTCAATTTGACCTCTGGTTTCCAACTGAGGAACCTAGGGTCGTAACAGGCTGAGTAGATTATATCAAGGAGACTAATAATTGCAACGTTGGTACTCTTTTGGGAGTGGAAGCCAAACTGACAGGGACTGAGTATATCGAATTTTACGAGAAAGGAGTAGAGCTGTTTGTAGATAACTTTTTCAAATATTTTTGATAGTATGGGTTATCTTGATTTTATCTTGAGATGGTTTCGGGGATTTTCTAGTGTCCCCGCGGCCCGGTCCTCGACCAGGCCTCCGCCCACAGGAAGCAGCCCGTGACAGCTGACTAGCTCCCAGGTACCTATTTTACTGCTAGGTAGCAGGGGCATAGGGTGAAAGAAACTCTGCCCATTGTTTCTCGCCGGCGCCTGAGATCGAACCCAGGACCACAGGATTACAAGTCCAGGGTGCTGTTCGCGCGGCCGACCGGCTCCCGACCGGGTAGGTTTGATATTGGTCTATAATTGTTTATGTCTGCCGGATTGCCTTCTTTATGAACTGGGGTTACTCGTGCTTTTTTAAGGATATCAAGGAAGGTATGACACTCTAAAGATTTGTTGAACAGCAGAGCTATGGGTGGCGAAGGGCGGAGAGGTGCTCTAGCTTGAATACAATGGATGGTATTTCACTGTTGTTCCCAGCTTTGATTTTTAATGAGTGTATGGTGGACACAACATCTGTCTGGCTGACTGGTGAAAGGAGAAGAGAGTTTGGATAGCTGCCTGAGAGATATGTGCTAATATGTGTCTGAGTCTGTGGAATTTTTCTGGCAAGGTTAGCACCAGTGGATGAAAAGAAGCTATTAAATTAATTTGACATTTCTAAATCAGTTGCAGGTGTATAGCCATCCTTAGAGAATTTTATCTGGTTATGTGAGTGTTGTTTATTTTCTAGGATATTAAAGATGGTTTTCCATGTACTTTTCATGTTGCCTTTTGCTTCTTTAAATCTATTCTCATAATAGGAGAGTTTTGATTTTCTTATGATACTGGTAAGCATTGAGAGTACCTTTTAGCTACTTCCTTTGTAATTAACTAGGCCAATCCTAAGTTTCTTTTCATATTCATGTTTCTTGTTGATTGATTTTAATATGCCACTTGTGAGCCACGGATTGTTTAATCTTTTGTCAGTTACTTGCTTGGTGAGGAGGGGGACAATGAGTGCTGTAGAGGCTTAGAGTTTTGGAGAGGAAGAGATTGTTAGCTAATGAAATTTTATCCTGTGTATTACTGAATTCAGATTCCCAGTTAATATTGTGGAGTGCATTTGTGAGGTTGCCCATTGCTGCTTCACTGTGTAGTCTGAATGTAAATTTCTTACTTTCTGGTGGTGTTATGTCCATATTTGCTAGTCGAGGCGGGCACAGCACCACCGCCGCGGATCCCAGAGCTTCCAGAGGGCGAAACACAATGGCTGTCAGTGTTGTTTCAGATGGATGCCTTGTCAGGGGCTTTGTTGCTCTTATTTACCTGCGCAGATTTGTTTTTGGGAGACATGATTAGTTGAGAATGGACTGGGGTATATGTTGTGGCTGAAACTTGCGTCAGTCAGCGCCAAGGCGGGCATGCAGAGGCGGGCAGCAGGCACTGTACTCACAGCCGGAGAGGATTGTTTTGAATTTTGTGTGAGATGGAATGAGTTGATTGGGTTGGTTACTTTCGATGTGTTATGACATGCTTAGACTCCACGTACTTAGTTGCCTGTAGGTGGTGTTCTACAGCGTCTGGGGTTAGTTTTGAGGGCTGAAATACAGCTTAGAGTGAGGAGCGCAACGAGAACTCAACAGTGCAGAAGGTAAGCCGTCTGGTGTTCACATACATACATTCATTGTATAGTTGATACATTTCATGGTCAATCTTGGGTACAAATCCAATATATCATCAAGTGTTCCAATACTCATATAGTAGTTACAGAGTTCAAGATACCTCAGCTCTGGAGGGCGAAAGTCAATCAATATATGGGACATTCTACAATATAATGTTCAAGGGAGTGCATGTTTTCTCTTTCACAAAGTTGACACATTGTGTACTCGACATTTGGGTTTTGAGAAAGCTGCCAGATACGTCTATATCCCAGGCGTATTCTGGCCACTATAACATCATATTGCCGAGTTCTTGCTCTATTAGTCTTATATGTGAATGTCTCCTCACGATATCTATCATAATATTTAATGCTACAAATTTAAAGCCTTTGTGAATTTGTTAGGTCGGTGAATTTTCATTAGATATTTGTTTAAGTATTCTCTTTGTCACTGCTAATGAAACATCCATAATTGGTACATTATCGTATGCACTTAATGATTTACTACCGGGTTTTACATTCAATTGCAAGGTATCTGCCCAATTCAAATTCAAATTCAAAATTAAAATGTTTATTCAGGTAAAGTACATACATACAAGGTGTGATACAAATATTGATGAATTTATAGATAGAGCTAGTACATACAATGCCTAAAGCCACTATTACGTAAAGCATTTCGGGTAGGAAAAACACTAAAGGCTAAAGCTTAATACTAATTGAGATTAAAGTATAAAATGTGTTGGGAAAATATAAAAATAAAAAAGAGGGGAACATGGCAGAAAACAGCAAAAATACAATATGGTCGACAAACAGTATAGTTTAAAAATAACAGACATGGGTTGACATTATAGGGTAAGGTAGGTTACAGGGAGTTAATTAGGTAGTGCTTAGTTTTTATCTTAAACTGGTTGAGAGAGGTACAGTCTTTAACATGATTGGGAAGATCATTCCACATTCAGGGTCCCTTGATTTGTAGAGCATTTCTAGTTTGATTAAGTCGTACTCTTGGAATATCAATCTTGGAATAACACTTGGAATATCAATCTTGGAATACATGTAACACTTCGAATATCAATCTTGGAATAACAATCTCAACAAAATCACATCATTCTGGGAGGTGACTTCATCAGTGACCTGGGTCTTCAAAACAACCCTCAAGTTGACTATTTCCGTAACAGCATGCACTCCTGTATGCTAATCCCCACAATCACCAAGCCCACCCGAGTCACTC
>WNGS01033470.1:15230787-15244832 GCA_020271785.1 Procambarus virginalis | reverse complement strand
ACCATGGCATGGCGTTTTTACGAAAGAATGGTGGGAAATGTTAAGAAATGCCTAAGAAAAACCTTACACAGCAGCAGAAAATTATCTCACCGAGTTACAGACCTTGTCGTGGAAATTGAAGCACGAGTCAACAACAGACCTCTAACCTATTTAACAGAAGATTTTTCTCCAAAGAGAACCCCTAAGCCCCTCTCATTTGATTCATGTGGTCTTCTGAGACCTCTAATATCTCTAGGAGACGAGGATCCAGCTGACCCTTCGTGTGTCAAAGCAAGTGACTTAGTGGAGAGTTATAGACATCTTTCAAGAGTAATAGAGAAGTGGAATGAGGTCTGGACACGTGAATATTTAACTGCTTTAAGAGAATATCATTATGGAGCTGCAAGCCCATACAATAAAGTTCAACTTAAGCCAGGTGATCTTGTCCTAGTAGACAGTGATGGACCCAGGTCAGATTGGCCTATAGGTAAAATTGTTGATATCCATCCTGACCGCCATGGTGTATTACGAATTGTTAAAGTTCAGTGTCGAGGCACTACTACCTTGAAAACACTAGAGAAATTAGTACCTTTAGAGTTAGCAGAACACGAGTGTTCTACAGATATACCTGTAACCCAAGTTTCAGAGAACAATGATTCTACTCAACCGAGCACAAGACCATCAAGAGTCGCTGCTCAGAACTGCAAACAGAAACTTAAACAATATTTTGATTCAATTCAAGAGTAGATAACTTATCATTTAAACTTGAGGTGACCATACTGATGCAGTGATGAGTTGATGTCCAGTAATTAGTTACGAGTCATAGTGACCTTGGACAGTAGCCTCACTGTATTGATGAGGTCTCCTTAATCTTAAATGATCCAACTATTCATAATTTTTTGTTAATATCCTTCTGTATCTTACAAAGGAATTATTCAATAATTTTCAATGTTTATTTACGTCCCCATGTTGACTTAGTCATCTACCACAGATTCGGGACATTCGTTAGGTACGTACTAACCTACTAACCCATGAATATAACTTCAGGATAGAGAAACAGGTGTACGTTAGTACTAATACCTGAACTACGACCCGAGTTTTCTCTCCCCGGAGTTATGTTGGAAATAACCAACAGTTTTATACATCATTGTATTTATACAACCAAAGTAGTTACTAAAATTACTAACTTATAGATTTAATCATTATCATGATTTATTCATTGCCAAATTCTTCCTAGTACGTGAGGAACAACAGGCAGCAACATGAATTTTCTCCACATTTAGTTGGATTTATAACAAGAGTCCAGTTTATCATTTCATTTACTAAAAATAGTTAACTTTGATTTTGTAGTATACTATTACTTACTGGAGCTCCCTTATTTAACTAACATTTAAACATTCTAGAGGAAATTACTTTGATGCAAATGATTTACTTTAATTTCCTCGATTGGCTGCACAACTTTTAGTAAGCCAATTTATGTTACTAGAAATTCTATTTTATCACAGAAGAATTTAATGTGATATAATAATATTGTTATTACCTCTTCCTTCCTTAGTCAATTGCGATAAATATTCATTTACGCTCGAAAGCCGCGCATGCGCAATAAGGAGCAGGAGGAAGAAGGGAGAGCGTCACTTGACACGTGAACGAGAGCACGGACGCCATTAACAGCGTGTAGCAGAGCTGTTTCGACCTATTTATTTCGCTCCCACGATCAGTTGAGCGGTGCCGCGTTATCTGGCACAACATAGCCGTGTCATAGACTATTATACGAGCATCTTCAGAGTCAACGTCTTTCAAGCAGCAGCTGGAGGACGAAGAGTTGCTCAAGTCTTCACACAACGACACGAGGCTCGGCTGCTAAGTTTACCCTTTTTGTTATTATGTGGCCACTTTTAACATTTAGGTAGGCAGTCGTTAGGCCGAATGCAAACCAACAAAATATAGTACGTGTCTTAATTAAATTTGCCATCTAATTATATGATTATCAGTTTATTTCTATGATACAAATTGTTCAAACATTAGCTGATAATTTACTACCGTCATCCTCATGATTTAGGATTTAAATGTAATTACCTATTGTGTAGAAGATTTCTACAATGTAATTGCCTTTCAGTACCAAGGCGACTTCAACCGAGGTGCTAGGCTTCCCCACCGTTCTGTGCAACAATTTGCCCTATGCAACACGTCGTCGGTGGAGCGTAGCAACTGATTACTTCTAGATTCACAGCTAAGCTGTCCATTTTCATCAGTAGCAATAACTCCATAGTTACAGTAGTGATCTCCTAAAGAGATCAATGATACTAACCCTTTGTTTTATTGATGTTGCTCAACATTTCAGTAGTATTGAGGTGCATTTACCTCCATCAATATTATATTCTATATTTTTACTCACACATTTGATTTACTCTGGTGAAGAACCAGCACCAGAATAATGCTAGGGATGTATTAATCTTTTAGCATGTAACCCCCCAATTTTGTGTAGTGAATTTGACTCCATTCATATAATCATTACAGTTTTACCAAGATCCATAGGACACTAGTTCCTAAGATCAGTTTTTTCCATTGTCTCTTTGTTTTCCACTTTTTCTCAAAAAGTGGTGGTCCTTCATAGCTATCGAAGTATATATATTTACATTTATTTAATTATTAGTTACTGGGTCTCAGAGCCTTAAACAAGTTATTATTATTGGAGTCAGGTTTTCCCCACACCATAGACCTTAATCGGTACATTATCATTAGCACTTAAAGATTTTTTACCTGGTTCTACATTCAATTGCATGGTATCTGCCCAATCTCTAGACAATGTTGACACTGCCGCACCAGTGTCCAGTTCCAAGGGAACTAACTTCCCATTAATTACAAAATTCACCACTTGTGACTTCACTGAACATACCTTTTCTTTCACCGAATATAGTCTGCTTTCCTCACCTGCAGCTTCTTCAGACAGTTTACCTTCCTGGTTGATACCTGGTTGATGGGGTTCTGGGAGTTCTTCTACTCCCCAAGCCCGGCCCGAGGCCAGGCTTGACTTGTGAGAGTTTGGTCCACTAGGCTGTTGCTTGGAGCGGCCCGCAGGCCCACATATCCACCACAGCCCGGTTGGTCCGGCACTCCTTGGAGGAATAAATCTAGTTTCCTCTTGAAGATGTCCACGGTTGTTTCGGCAATATTTCTTATGCTTGCTGGGAGGACGTTGAACAACCGCGGACCTCTGATGTTTATACAGTGTTCTCTGATTGTGCCTATGGCACCTCTGCTCTTCACTGGTTCTATTCTGCATTTTCTTCCATATCGTTCACTCCAGTACGTCGTTATTTTACTGTGCAGATTTGGTACTTGGCCCTCCAGTATCTTCCAGGTGTATATTATTTGACATCTCTCTCGTCTTCTTTCTAGTGAGTATATTTGGAGAGCTTTGAGACGATCCCAATAATTTAGGTGCTTTACCTCGTCTATGCGTGCCGTATATGTTCTCTGTATTCCCTCTATTTCAGCAATCTCTCCTGCTCTGAAGGGGGAAGTGAGTACTGAGCAGTACTCAAGACGGGACAACACAAGTGACTTGAAGAGTACAACCATTGTGATGGGATCCCTGGATTTGAAAGTTCTCGTAATCCATCCTATCATTTTTCTGGCTGTCGCAATATTTGCTTGGTTATGCTCCTTAAACGTTAGGTCGTCAGACATTATTATTCCCAAATCCTTTACATGCTGTTTTCCTACTATGGGTACATTTGATTGTGTTTTGTACTCTGTATTATGTTTAAGGTCCTCATTTTTACCGTACCTGAGTACCTGGAATTTATCACTGTTAAACATCATGTTATTTTCTGATGCCCAGTCGAAAACTTTATTAATATCAGCTTGAAGTTTTTCAATGTCTTCAGCCGAGGTAATTTTCATACTGATTTTTGTGTCATCTGCAAAGGATGATACGAAGCTGTGACTTGTATTTTTGTCTATATCTGATATGAGAATAAGGAAAAGCAGCGGTGCAAGGACTGTACCCTGAGGTACAGAGCTTTTAACTGCACTTGGACTAGATTTTATATGGTTGACCGTTACTCGCTGAGTCCTGTTTGACAGAAAACTGAGTATCCAGCGTCCTACTTTACCGGTTATTCCCATTGACTTCATTTTGTGTGCTATCACGCCATGGTCACATTTATCGAAAGCCTTTGCGAAGTCCGTGTATATCACATCAGCATTCTGTTTTTCTTCTAATGCCTCAGTGACTTTGTCGTAGTGCTCAAGTAGCTGTGAGAGGCACGATCTTCCCGCTCGAAATCCATGTTGGCCTGGGTTGTGAAGGTCATTGGTCTCCATGAAATTGGTGACCTGACTCCTAATCACTCTCTCAAATACTTTTATGATGTGCGATGTTAGTGCAACTGGTCTATAATTCTTTGCCAATGCTTTGCTCCCTCCCTTGTGTAGAGGGGCTATGTCTGCTACTTTAAGTGCATCTGGTATCTCCCCCGTGTCCAAGCTCTTCCTCCACACTATACTGAGTGCCTGTGCTACCGGCACTTTGCATTTCTTTATAAATATTGAATTCCATGAGTCAGGACCTGGGGCCGAGTGCATGGGCATGTTTTCAATTTCTCTTTCAAAATTTAGTGCGCTCGTGTTGATATCAGTTATATTTACAGGGGTTTGAATATCCCGCATAAAGAAATTATCTGGATCTTCCACTTTCATGTTGTTTATTGGAGTGCTAAACATGTCCTCATACTGCTTTTTTAGGATTTCACTAATTTCTTTGTCATCCTCCGTGTATGAACCTTCACTTGTACGAATAGGTCCAATACTGGCAGTGGTTTTTGCTTTTGATTTCGCATATGAGAAGAAATATTTTGGATTTTTCTTTATTTCCTGAATTGCTTTCTGTTCTAACTGCCTTTCTTCAGTTTCATATGAGTGTTTCAATTTCCGCTCGATTTCTTCAATCTCCCTATTTAATTTATTCCTTCTTTGACGGGAAATTCGTGTCTGCATAAGCAGTTCTGTTATTTTTTTCCTGCGTTTATACTGTCGTCTGCGTTCTCTTTCTACGTTAGATCTCTTTCTGGCTTTCCTCAAGGGAACATGTTTCAGACAGACTTGATACGCTTCCGCAGTCAGTTTTTCTATTCCTTCTGTAGGACTTGTATTACTTAAAACAGTTTCCCATGGAATGTTTGTAAGTTCCCTGTTTATTATCTCCCAGTCTATCCTTTTATTATTAAAATTGAATTTACTGAATAGCCCCTCTCGCTTTATCAACGTTTAGGTCTATTCTGAGTATTGATGGTCGTTTGCACTTCAATGAGCTTGTGATCTGAATATGTGGTATCTGATATCGTAATGTCTCTGATAATGTCTTCATTGTTCGTAAAGACCAAATCTAAAATATTTTCATTTCTCGTTGGCTCCGATATCTGCTGACTGAGTGAAAATTTGTCACAGAATCTAAGTAGTTCTCTAATCTGTGGTTGGTTAGGTCCCGATAGATTTCCTGGTATAATAGATAGATTTCCTGGTATAATATTATTGTTTGCTATTTTCCACCTGAGACTAGGCAAGTTGAAGTCACCTAGGAAGATAATATCAGGTATCGGGTTCTCCAAATTATCAAGGCTATTCTCTATTTTGTTTATCTGTTCTGTGAATTCCTCAGCCGTTGCATCTGGCGGTTTGTATATTAGAATAATCACTAAATTTATTTTCTCTATTTTTAATCCCAGTACCTCTACCACCTCATTTGTAACGTTTAGGAGCTCCGAGCATACAAGGTCTTCCCTAATATACAGACCCACTCCTCCATGTGACCTACTTTTCCTATCACACCTGTATAGGTTATATCCTGGAATCCAGATCTCACTGTCCAACAATTCCCCTGCATGGGTTTCTGTGAAAGCTCCAAATACTGCATTTGACTCCGTGAGGAGGCCATTTATGAACTGTACTTTGTTGTTTGTTCTTGTTTTCAGTCCTTGTATGTTGGCAAAGATGAATGAGGTTACTCTATTAGTGATAGTTTGAATGGGAGACTTTTCGGCAAGCCCATTATGCGTGGACATAATAAGTTTGTTCTGACCAGTACTGATTGTTGTAGGGCAGTTGCCTGTCGTAGTTGTAGTTCCCTTTCGGTGTGTAATTGTACCTGTAATTCTGGAATGCAAGTGGATCTGGCATCCAGTTCCATACACTCTCCATGCTCCTCCTTTTGAATTCTCTGTCGGTCTGGTATAAAAAATTTATAGAGTTTCCTCCCAATTCATTATCCTGCTTGCCACTCTTTATGTAGCGTTCCGTGCCTTTCACGTGAAAGTGTGGGCAGCTGAGGTCATAGCATTTTCTGTCCTTCAGTGAGGTTTGGCACATGTCAGGATGGAAAAACCTACATATTGATCCAAATCGACACTCACCTTTCCTAAGCAAGTTCCTAAGTTGGTAACTGCATTCTAATCCTTTCTTATTACCAGCATATCTATGTCTGCATATGCCCTTTGCATAAAATTTGCATAAGTCTGTCCTTCTGTTCTGAATTGCTCTATCGGGAACCGTCGTAGTGTCTGTACCTATTGAGCTGTCAGTGCTGTCTGGTACACTTTCTAGTTTACTGACATCTACATCCGGGCCTACCGAGTCAGAGTTTACAACTTCCCGAGTTTCTGCCTCGGTTTCATCCCTGACTATAGCCTCCGCCCCTGGTATAGTAGAATTGTTGTTGTTCCTTTCCCACTCCTTCTGGATGGCTGGTAGGCTTCCAATGAATGATGTTTTCCGTTCATGCGTCATGTTATCTAGAAGGTTTTTTAGGATATTCCAAGCTGGCTGGTCATGTTTACACACCCAGAGCAAGTGGCCAGCTCTCAGTGCCGCAGTGTTACTCACTCCTGCACAAGCCGAATGGAATCTAGTCTTACAGATATAACATTCAATTCCCGTTACCGTCGTCTTTAACCCTCAAACCGCTAGGGGCCCAAATGTTATTCACACCCACAGGCACAACAAAAAAAAAATCCAAAAAATTCATTCGTCTTATAGAAGTGTATATTTTTGTTCCCTGATCACGGAAAAAATAACAAAAAAATCGTAGGTGGCATATTTTAGCCGCAATAGGGTAGGGAAGTGTGGCAAAAAGGGGCGTTGGCAGAGCCTTCGCCAGACGAGGTCTGCTCCGCCCGAGCTGTCAGACGGCAGTTGCCACAAATATATTATTACCTAATTATTTCAATGTCTCTGATTGATTTTTTCTTAGTTTTTTTTGCAGTAATATTATTCCATACAGTGAATTGTGGTATATTTATATTATAAAATGTGTGTGAACCATCGCTGTACTCAAAATTATGGTGTGCATATAAGTGATTCTATTATTATGTTCATAAAACAATAAACAAATAGTTTTGCTGTTGTTACACTATAAACACAGGTTATATATAAGTATCTGCATGTTTTGTTCACCATAACGAACTAAGTTGGTCTTGTGAGTCAAAAAGCAACGAGGAGTGGCCGCCAAACACCAGCGCGCCACTCACTGCCACTCCCTCCCTCAACACCATCTCACTCACCCTCATTTACCTCCCACAATACTGTTTTTGCATTTATTCACTATACACAGACGTTATATATACGCATTTACATGTTTTGTTCACCATAACTGTACATCTAAGCTTGTATGGTGAGTAAAGACACAAAGACGTAGCTACTCACACAGTCAGCTGATCGGCGGCCGCCCTCAAGGCCACACGCACTAATATTTCTCCTGCAACAATATTGGTTGTGGTGTTATTACACTATATACACACATTATATACAAGTATCTACCTGATTTATTCACCATACTTGTACAAATAAGCTGGTATGGTGCCCAAAGACCCTTTGTGGTCACAGGTAAACAACACGATAATTCCTGCAGACGACGCTCCTCTCACCAAAATGGCGGCTCCCAACCTACTCCTCTCGCTGTTATCTCACACTATACACACATTATATGTAAGTATCTACATTTGTGTTCACCATAGTGAACCACTAAGCTGGTATGGTGAGTGCAGTCAATAAATGATGGCCACACACAGTCAGAAGACAGCGCTAAATATCTCCACAATCAAGCTGTTATCAGAATCCTGGTCAGTTTTATCAAATTCAGGGGGCTTCAGTAATACTATCACTGCTAAATAATAGCAGTATCACTTATATTTTGGCATTTGTAGGCGATGCTGTGGTCACAAGCTGAACAGCGGTGCTGTGAGCTCGTGCTGCGTGCGCCAGCCTTGGTGGCTGGCGCAATACTGACGTTCTCACTCTCAAGAATGTTGGGCTGGATTTTTTTTCTGGCAACTGGTGGGATCTGGCAACTATCAGTCGTGGCTGTACTATAGCTGCCCCTATCCCAGGCGGGGTGTTTAAATTATAGCGCTAGACACGAAATCATATATAAATGATGTGCGCGATTTCGGTTTTGTCATTGATATCATTTATATATGATATGCGCGGTTTAAGGGTTAAACTCCTTTGCAACACTTGAAGTTAACCGGCCATTTTCACAAAGTTGTATAACATGTAACTTGTCTTTAATTGTTAGGGTAACCTTCTTCCTCTTAACACCTCCAGAATGATTGATGCTGCTACCAGACATAGCCTTGGCAAAAAAATTTCAAAGTTATCATGAAAACAAAAAAGTTATTTAAAAAATATATTTCACTAATGGTGCAGCACTGTGGTATAACATGAGGGACAGGAGCACATGGGCTGTTTGGCTTGACCAGGCCTGAATGGGTCCACTTGGGGCAGGCAGGCACGTTACGTAGGCCACCACGCCGAAAAAAAACCCTCACAATTTTAATCAAACTTCAGCCTGTGCAAATTGTTTTTAGGAAACTTGTATATTTGTTATTACATAATTATATCTTTTGTTTTTGACTGTGATGAATTGTTCTAAAATTAATGGTAATTCCTGTACTGTAGTGTAGCTAGAGTTTTTTCTGGTAAACTCCTCCAATACAGCCCAGTTTCATCAGCATAATAAATTTGATAAGAATATAAATTATTTGACAAAATGTATGTTCTTAAATTATGTTTAATTATGTTTTGTTAAATTATGCCCCTCCACATCCCCCTTATCCTTCAGGCGGTCCCTCCCAACATTGCCCTCTCTCCCGACACCACCCGCCCTCCACACCCACCTCCTACACCATGCGCCTAGAGCCCAACCCATTCTCGCACTTTCGTATAGTCAATATTGACTTATTAAATACGTGCATATGTGACATACTAATTTATTGTGAATATTTTAGTTTACCTTGAAAAGCTTCATAAAAAACACTGACCTTACCTAACCTTCTTAGTATGTTTTAAGATAAGCATCTTATTGCTTCGTAATTACAATTATTACTTAACCTATACCTATAATAGGTTAAGTAATAATAATTAAGTACTTAACCAATTATAGGTAACTTATACCTATAATAGGTTAAGTAATAATAATTAAGTACTTAACCAATTATAGGTAACCTATACCTATAATAGGTTAAGTAATAATTGTCATTACGAAGCAATAAGATGCTTATCTTAACATACTAAGGTGGTTAGGTAAGGTCGGTGTTTTCTATGAAGCTTTTCAAGGTAAACTAAAATATTCACAATAAATTAGTATGTCACATATGCACGTATTTAATAAGTCAATATTGACTATACGAAAGTGCGAGAACGGGTTGTAGAGCCACAGCCATACGGGATTAACACAGTACGGCCCACTGCCTGGCTTTCTGATATAGACAATTCACCGCTTGTCTGGCTGACTGTCCAGATATTGTAACATCGGCAGCAAGTTAACCGGCTCAGATTTTTTATGCGACCAAACAACCCGCTGGTCTGACTCATCGACATTTTGGCCGAATGGGGAGAACTTTATCCGTCCACAATTTTGACTGGATAAGGGCGTTTTCCGGATGGTCGAATTCTGGATTAAAGAGTGTCTACAGTATTACATATCTCATCATGGGTCCCAAGAAAGATAATGGTAAGGTTCAACCTAAGAAAATAGTTGTGAGTAGAGGCAGTAGATGATGTCTCTTCCTCATTAAGAAATTTTGTGAAGTATGGGAAGAAGTGCAAAGTTTTGTTGAAAAAACTCGCCCAGATAAAGCTGTAGCAGGGCGCTGCATTGACCATTTAAATGACAATGTGATGTCTCACTACAGACAAGTGTTAAAATGTAGGAAAAACAAGTGTCTTTAGACATTCTTAGTAAGACAAGCAAGCAGTGAGCCACAACCAGGTCCTAGTAGTATGCTTGCAAAACGTAAGAGAATGAGTACCCTAGAAAAGTCATTACTGCTTGATGTTATAATGGAAGGGGACTTGCCTTCCAAACACTAACACCTCTCCTTTACGCCCCCTCCTCACCGTTTTCCATATGCCAACAAGAGTCATCAATAAAGGTAAACAATAACTTGTACATAATTTAGTACTAAAGATTTAAATCCATTAATAAAAAACATGACCTTGAGAAGAAGTATAGGTTAGGAACCGTCTCCAAAGAATTTTCAAAGAATTACTCGTTATTGCTATCTAAAATAATTAGACGAGCCAAAACTAAATTCTACGAAGATAAATTTACCCAAATAAAGAGCAACATTAAAAAAACTTGGAGCACAATCTCACAAATATTGGGATCAAAGAAGATTTTTAATAATAAACCAACACTCCTGTCCAGTAACGATGGTCAGCTTTCAGCCTCTGATTCTGCTATTGAGTTTAATAGGTTCTTCTCTTCCATTGGGTCATCCCTTGCAAATGATATTCCAACTTCCAGTACTGATGTTAAGGACTATCTTACAGGTAACTATCCACAGTCTCTGTACCTAAAGCCTACTAATTCCACTGACGTCAATGAGATAATCCTTTCCCTTAAAACAAAGTCTAGTGCCCTTGATGAGATACCAACTTTAATTTACAAAAAAGCCTCCAGATCTTTAGCCCCTGCTATTGCATTGCTCTTCAACAAGTCACTTGAACTCCAAACCTTTCCAGATATTCTAAAAAAAGCGAGAGTAACCCCTGTCCACAAATGTGGTGATCTCACAGATGTTAACAACTACAGACCTATATCAATCCTGCCAAACTTGTCAAAAATATTTGAAAAACTAATCTACAAGCAGCTTTACTCTTATCTAGCCAAACACAATATACTTAGCTCTTGTCAATATGGCTTCAGACCCCAAAAAAGCACTAACGATGCACTTATTAGTACGATTAACTTGATTCATGCAGCTCTTGATAAAAATGAGTTACCTGTTGGGTTATTTGTGGACCTGCGTAAGGCTTTTGACACTGTCAACCATCAAAATCTTCTTCTTAAATTACATCAGTATGGAGTCAGGGGACACTCCCTGCAATACCTCAAATCTTACCTTACTGACAGGCTCCAGTATGTTTCTGTGAATAATTCAATTTCTCCCACCCTACCCATCAACATTGGTGTTCCTCAGGGCAGCATACTTGGCCCTCTCCTCTTTCTCATCTACATTAATGACCTTCCAAATGCCTCCCAACACCTCAAACCAATTCTATTTGCTGACGACACAACCTTCATTTACTCCAGTCCTGACCCCCTTGCTCTAAATGCCACAGTAAATACTGAGCTAAATAAAGTCCATCTTTGGCTAACTGCCAACAAACTCACCCTTAACATTGACAAAACTTTCTATATTCTGTTTGGCAATAAATCCTCTAATCAAATAAATCTCAAAATTAACAATACCCAAATTTGTAACAAATTAGATGGCAAGTTCCTTGGCGTTCTCATTGACCACAAGCTGAATTTCCAGGGACACATTCTAAATATATCAAAAAAAGTTTCAAAAACTGTTGGCATTCTCTCTAAGATCAGATATTATGTACCCCGACCTGCCCTGGTGACTCTCTATTACTCCCTCATCTATCCATATCTCAACTATGGTATTTGTGCTTGGGGTTCTACTACCCAAAATCATTTACGTCCTCTAATTACTCAACACAAAGCTGCTATTAGGACAATATCCAACTCTGGCCCCAGACATCACTCGGTACCCCTACTCAAATCTCTGAATATGTTAGATATTAAGTCACTGCACATTCTCTCATGTGTATCATACATATATAAAACGCTGAACTGTAATGCCAATCCTGAACTCAAAAGCTTCATTGAAGGTTGTAACAGAACCCATGAGCACCACACCAGAAATAAATACAGTTTTGATATTCCAAGAGTACGGCTTAATCAAACTAGAAATGCTCTACAAATCAAGGGACCCAGAATGTGGAATGACCTCCCCAACCATGTTAAAGACTGTACCTCTCTCAACCAGTTTAAGATTAAAACTAAACACTACCTAATAAATTCCCTGTAACCTACCTTACCCCTCTATTGTCAACCCATGTCTGTTATTTTTTTAATCAATGCTGTTTGTCAACCTTTTGTATTTGTGCTGCTTTTTCAGTCATGTTCCCTTTTTTTTTTTTTATCTTTATTGTATTTGTTCTCAACACATTTTATTCTTTATGCTCAATTAGTATTAAGTTCTAGATATTAATGTTCTTCCTGCCCGAAACGCATTGCGTAATAGTGGCTTTAGGCATTGTATGTACTAGCTCTATCTATAATTCGATCCATTAATGTAACATCACTTGTATGTATATACCTTACCTGAATAAACATATTTATTTATTTATTTATTATTTATTTTGGTGAATTAGGTATAAAATTTACTTTGAAGTTAATATTTTTGGAAGTGTGGAATGGATTAATTCAATTTACATTATTTCTTATGGGAAAATTCGCTTCAGTTGAAGAATTTTTGGGTTACGAACCATCTCTGGGAATGGATTAAATTTGTAAGTTGAGGTACCACTGTATATGGAAGGCTTTACATTTAACATTAAGGTCACACAACCTACCAGAAAACATTGGGAACTGGTGCTTTCAGATGCACTACACTCTTATCTACTTCAACTAATACAACCTCACGTGAGTGATTTTTTAGATTTCAGTGATGCTCACTTGGGGAAGTTTATTACCATCATGCCTCATGTCTCTTAGTCCAATGATACTGCGACGTTTTGTTTGGTCTCGTAAGAATGACCCACTAGTTGAACAGGTTGAGCTCACTGATGTAAATCCAACTTATGCAAGCATTAGGTATCCAGATGGATGCCACTCTACAGTATCTATCCATGAATTTTGCTCCATGTCCAATGGGTCTGACAACTTCAATGAAGCTGGGGGACTATTTCTGGGGACTATAATGTTGACCTCTGCAAGCCTGATAACCCTCCTGCTGCTAGTTTCCTCAACTGTATGAATTCCTGCTTCCTCATACCCTGGTTGATACCTGGTTGATACCTGGTTGATGGGGTTCTGGGAGTTCTTCTACTCCCCAAGCCCGGCCCGAGGCCAGGCTTGACTTGTGAGAGTTTGGTCCACTAGGCTGTTGCTTGGAGCGGCCCGCAGGCCCACATACCCACCAAAGCCCGGCTGGTCCGGAACTCCTTGGAGGAATAATCTAGTTTCCTCTTGAAGATGTCCACGGTTGTTCCGGCAATATTTCTTATGCTTGCTGGGAGGACGTTGAACAACCGCGGACCTCTGATGTTTATACAGTGTTCTCTGATTGTGCCTATGGCACCCCGCTCTTCACTGGCTCTATTGCTGCATTTTCTTCCATATCGTTCACTCCAGTACGTTGTTATTTTACTGTGTAGATTGGGACCTGGCCCTCCAGTATCTTCCAGGTGTATATTATTTGAGATCTCTCTGTCTTCTTTCTAGTGAGTACATTTGGAGAGCTTTGAGACGATCCCAATAATTTTAGGTGCTTTATCGCTCTATGCGTGCCGTATATGTTCTCTGTATTCCCTCTATTTCAGCATGTCTCTCCTGCTCTAAAAGGGGGAAGTGAGTACTGGAACAGTACTCAGGACGGGACAGCACAAGTGACTTGAAGAGTACAAGCATTGTGATGGGATCCCTGGATTTGAAAGTTCTCGTATCCATCCTATCATTTTCTGGCTGTCGCAATATTTGCTTGGTTATGCTC